>BQKZ01002558.1:27347-43194 GCA_036244855.1 Temnopleurus reevesii
GGGCCGCTCCCGAGGCAATATAAGGCGCGCGCAGCGTAGCCTGTCTTCATATAGTTTGATAAAGGCTAGCAGTATATAGCAGCCGAAACGTCACTATACTAACGTTCTACGTTTGCACATCGTGAGACAACTGATTAACTTTCTTCAATTACTTTTTACATTGTCACTGCCGTACTCCAGTCCAGAGAGTGACAATGTAAAAAAAAAACATTCCAGAGAGCTTTCCGTAGCTATCCGGGATATCCCTCGCACATCTTTTTCCTTCATGTTTACAAAGTCTAAGTTACGGAGATCAATGAGGTCCATATTATATGTATCATTTCTATTGCTTTGATGTCTATTTACTTGTTTTTGTCTTTTATTTGTAATAGTGTTTGTTTGTACTTAAAGGACCCCATTGGAAATAAGCCCTCGGCTTTCATGGGATATCCTTGTCATTGTATTTTTCATGCATTATGACGAATAAAATCAAATAAAATCAAATCAAATCTAGTTGGATGCCATCTAACAAGTTAATGTTAACATTCGACCCAAATCAATAACAGTATTGAATCTGGAATTTTACCTTATACATTTTGCTACCTGGACGAAAAAATAAAATTCCAGATTGAAAATGTTTATGTTAATTTATTGATTAGGGTAGATGGCATCGAACTATGACTACAAGTAGCCTACAAGGTCCCCAACTGCTGACTAAATGAACGCAAGTCTATATACCAATGGAGGGGTGGACTATTTCATGAGAATACCCTTATGAATCATAGGCGAGCGAGCAGCGCTAATGTACTTTCGTATCAAGCCTGCACTCCCACCGGTGTACACACTAAGGGACTTTTTAAGAACGAGGCATCTCTATACTCTTGCCGCACACGCTGGTGCATGGCTGGATAGGAAAATGCTTTAGCATCAGGCGAGCCACCTGTCTCCACATCCTCAGGAATCCTTACAGAACTCCGAAGAAAAGATGGATTTAATAGTTGACGAAATAGTACTGGTAGGCCTACTGGTATACGTAAAATACATACGTATAGTTGTTCACTGATATTTTGTTTACATGGTCCATGCTTGCAATCACAACTTTTCTAGTATTTACAAGTTTGATGGCTGCAAACTCTGTTTGGGTGGTCATTTTTTACATGCGGACATGTTGGTGAGGACAAGATGTGCGAATGTAATTGTAAACAATGACTGTCTATGAACAAAGTCTGAAGTTCCTGGTCATACGCGGCTCAGACAAGCCCTACAAAAACAAAGAAAATATGCAAAAATACTTGATAGGTTTTCTTCTTCTCTGCAACCAAGGCAAGATGAAAATAGATCCAGTAATCCAGCAAGGGTTCCATGTCATAAGAGGTCCAGTCTGGTCCTACAAGAGCCAAGATGGTGGAAAGGGGCAGCAGGAACTGTGTCATAAGTGTACAGGATGATCATAGACCATGCATGAACCGAGAAAAAATGCCTAATTTATATTTGCATGATCATTGTTTTCTCTCTGCAGCCAAGGCTAGACCAAAATAGATCCAGTAGTCTAGAAAGGGTTCCTTGTCATATGTGGTCCAGACTGGTCCTACAATAACCAAGAAAAAACACTAGGTTTACAGTACAATTTTCTTTGTAGCCGATGCAAAACATAAATGAATCCACTAATGGAGCAAGAGTGTCATACGTGGATTAGACTGGAAAAAGAAGAAGAAAAAGTTCAAAATTTGTATGACAGTTTTACTCTTCTTTGTAGCCAAGGCAAGCATGACAAGACTAAGATGGACCCACCGTTCCTTGTCACACGCGGACTGGACTGACTACAAGAATCAAGAATAATGCTGAATTTACATGATAGTTTTCTTATTCTTTGTAGGACAGGCAAGCAAGATCAAAATGGACCCACTAGTGCAACAAGAGTTCAGTGTCATAAGAGGTTCAGATTGGTCCAACATGAAACAAGATGGTGGAAAGGGGCATGAACGATTGAACCACAATAAAAGTACAGGATTATCATAGACCATACATGAACCTCAATGCTTAATTTACAGGACTTATTTCATTTATTTTGCAGTCAAGAGAAGACCAAATTGGACCCACTGTTGCAGCAAGGGTTCCTTGTCACACATGGACTTGACTGACTACAAGAATCAAGAAAAATGCCGAATTTACATGATAGTTTTCTTATTCTTAGTAGCCAAGGCAAGCAAGACCCAAATGGATCCACTAGTCCAGCAAGGATTCCGTGTCATTCGTGGTCCAGACTGGTCCTACAGGAGCCAAGATGGTGGAAATGGGCATGCAGGAACCGTGATTAGCATCCAGGATGATCGTAGACCAGGCTTGCCTGAGCGCTGTGTGATTGTGCAGTGGGACACTGGAGATAAGGGGCTCTATCGGGCTGGATATGAGAGGAGCTTTGATCTACGCATCATCGACACCTTCAAGTCAGGTAATGGAATTTACAAGCAGAAAAGTTCGGAAGACCGGGAGGACATTTCATAAAGTTTTTCAGTTGCAAGCAGTCATTCTCAAAAAATGACCATAGTAACAGTCAGAAATAGGGCTCTTCAATTTCACTCAATCAAAATCAAGAATCATTTGATTATTGTTTGTTTTGTTTTGACAAGTTTCATGAAATGCACTCCGAAAGTTATGCTACTCGACTCTTCTATATATAGCCTTATTTTAAGTGAATTTTCTTTAATTATGAATGTAAGAGTATGTTATTCCGAATGTTGTTTATTCCAAAATTTCAAGATTTAGATGGCTTGTTGTTCGAAAATATTTTAATGATCTAATGTACTGAAGTGAAAGTTCAATATGTAAATGGAGAAAAAAGAGTTTTATTTCTTTTACATTTTTTATGCCCCAATTTTGCAGCCAAACGGTTTCACCTTAGGAATGATGAATGATGTTCTTGCTATTTAAATATTTTATTTTGTACTGAGAATGTCAATCTTTTTGGAATGTTTAGCATGTATCATCCAAGCTCCAGATTTCTTCAACCACCTTAGACTAATAATAGTGTTTTGGAATAATGAACAGCACCCCAAAATTAAATGATGAAGCCGTAGGCCTAGCCTATGCGATTTCTTTGTTATATTGGTTAGTTTTATTATTTCCCTTATACTTTCACTTACTCTCCCTGTTCAGAGTGTTCGTTTTTCATTTTTCTGTATTGTTTCATATTCAGATTTCCAAAGCTCATGCTTTGTACACATGAATAAACAATTAGATAAGTAAGTAAACAATTATATAGATGAATAAATGATAGATTAATGAATTACTTCATTAATGAATTACATCATTTATAAATTAAAATACGTTCTCTCTGATTTCATTTCAGTGTATCATCCCAAGATCTGGTGCGATGGTTGCAATATTGAAGAGATCAGAGGAATAAGATGGCGCTGCACAGAATGTTTTGCAATTGACCTCTGTACGTCTTGCTACATGAACGGGAAACACAACCTTAGCCATGCCTTCATGCGAGTGCTTTCATCTCGCAAAACATCAAATGGGTATGTAAATAGAGAGTTTAGGAATCCCTAATTATCAAATGCTTAGATTGGTAACATTTTTTACGGAGTGTTATGCCTATGACCTCTGTATGAACTACAACATGAATGGCAAACATGATCAAAATCATGCCTACATGAATCCTAAGATTGGCATTATTTGTTACCAAACGTTACAAATACGACCTCTTTACAACATTCTACATGAACAGAAAACATGATCTTAATGTTTTCATGTGAGTGCTTTCATCACACAAAACTTTCACAGGCTACGAAAAGAAACAATCTAAATAACTTGAATAAAAAATCAACTGACGAAACTCGTAAATGAAAATGTAATAGTTTTCTACTGACTTTTGAAAGGAGTAAGTGTGTATTTCCTTTCAGGGATTTGATCAAATCAAAATGTTAATTGATTTGATAGTTTTATTGACACAAGACTTTGGGACCATTTTATAGACATAAAGATGCACATTTAAAGTGGATTTTCTTGTTTTAATGAATTTTCTTGTTTTAATGAATATGCTTGTCACTACCACAATCTTTTTATCTAAGGAATGTCTTACAATAGCTATTTAGTGAAATTAAATGTTGAATTCCTTTATGATGAATGATTTTTGTTTTATTCAACAGTCCAAAGATGCTAGCAAGAGCATCATCTTCCCGCATTCTGGTCAAAGGAAGTTATCCTGGAGCCACGGTATTTAGAAATCCACAGAGGCAGAATGGAGAGAAAGCAGGTTTGATTTTTTTAATTGTTATTATTTAGAGTATGATATAAAGAACTAGGTGGAGTAGAAGCAAGAGAAAATATAGCTTATGAGTAGAAGGAGGAGGGGGGGAAGAGGAGAGAACTAAACAAGAATAAAATTAAGAACTAGAAGGAACAAAAGAAAAAGGGGAGGACAAATAGAAAGACAGAAATAAAGATTGAGAAAATAAGTTACACTCTATATTATAATAGAAGAAGTATAAAGGTGGGAGGAAAGACAGTGACAATTGACATTTACAGTTGATTGCAATAATTGCATTCTCAACCATTTCTTTAGGCCTATGTGCAAATGTTTTCTCTAGAGCAAATAAATCAAACGTTGCTCTATCAAGTGAAAATGAGTATCAATTCACCAACCGAAATTTGACAAACATTGACGCTTTTATACTAGAGGATCAGTGTGGAACAATCGTCAGGCATAGTCAGATGCATGAAATTCGAGCCAAGGGGCAAGTCTGTGTAGACTTCGGGTTTAAGAACAAGATGGAGAGGGTGGACTTAACAAGGATTGCCTACACATGGCCAGGGCATGGCGGTCATGTCTTTGAAGGGCAACTTCCAAACCTAGGTGAGATTGCTGAAATATTTGGAAGAAGGATGATGATGATGATGATGATGCTGCTGCTGCTGCTGCTGCTGCTGCTGCTGATGATGATGATGATGATGAGGAGGAAGATGATGATGATTTGGATGATGATGATGTGGATGATGATGGTGGTGGATGTGGTGGTGGCGGTGGTGGTGGTGGTGGTGGTGGTGGAGGTGGGGGTGATGATGATGATGATTTTGGGAGTGATGAGGGTCATTAGTACATTAATGCCATGGTATTGAGGTTGCAGAGAGATCTATGAAGGGAGTCTTCTCAATTTAGGTGAGAAGTCATAAAAGAAGTATTTGCCTGAAGTGGTGATGATAATGTTAATTGAGATAGTCTTCGTTCTTGTTATTTGAGGAAGGAATTAACAAATTGGAAATTGACACTTGAACTATTTAAACATCCTGGCATTGTCAATGTTTTTATATGGTTATTAGTCATTGTTTTCAAATGGAAATTGGCAATTTTGTGCTTTGTAACACACTTTAAAAAAAAATTGATTCAAATATTATATCAATAAATTTTTTCTTCCAATTTTATTGAGCAACAATGATTGAATGTGTTGAAAGTGATTCATGTTTGGAATGGGTCAATAGGTGATAGGGAATTTGTCAATATACATGTTAGAGACGATGTCATTGTTTTTGCTACCCCTGTTTAAATTGAGACACTTTACAAACTCTCAAAAATCAAGTTTGTCCTTTTTAAATGTTTCTTAATTCTTTTAGCTTTGTTTGATACATTTGTG
This sequence comes from Temnopleurus reevesii, assembly GCA_036244855.1. Classification (NCBI taxonomy): domain Eukaryota; kingdom Metazoa; phylum Echinodermata; class Echinoidea; order Temnopleuroida; family Temnopleuridae; genus Temnopleurus; species Temnopleurus reevesii. The sequence continues at coordinate 32,963 of BQKZ01002558.1, forward strand.
TTTTGTATAACATATGATGTAGTGCTCTAAAAATTTCAAAGAACAAAATATAAGACCTGACCATTACAATTTTGCAACAATTTGTTGTGTGTAGCAGGGTAAAATTAATCATCAAATTAATCACTAGAATTATAAAAAAAAAATCAATTCTTGCTTCATTACAAACACGTCAATGTTACTAGTTCACAAGATAAATTGACAACCTTCTACTGAGTAACACCTCTTATTAATTATTAATAATTATTAAAAGATTATATTGACCTGTTATCTCTCTTGACAAGTTTCTTTAAGATTCTTGAGCACTGTTCACAGTGGACATGTATTGCAATAATTATTTTATTATAATTATTATCTTCATTATTGGTGTAATTGTCATGAAATTGTGAATGTGTGATATGGAGCTTGTTGATGTAGGAAATGATGTATTCATTTCTTCAACCCCTGTAAATATGGAGGAGTGAATGATACTTTGGCAGTGTATACGAATGCCCCCACTTTGTGATTTTTCTTTATTATTATTATTATTATTTTAATGTTATTATTATTATTAGCCTTACTGCACATTAAGGTGAAATTATGTGCTATAAAACCTGCACTGAAGGGGAAATCAACAATACAGGGCAAATATAGTTTTGCCTTAATATTTTCACTCGCTAGATCTCAGGAAGACTGTGGGCTATAGAGCCATCCAGTGATAAGGGATAGTAGAGACAGTGCTGTCATGTGTTGAAAAAAGGGAACGTACCATTTATTAGTAGTATTATTATGAAATATTTTTAGGCGATGCGGAGCGTATTGATGAAGGAGATGATGTACTTGTTTCTTCAACCCCTGTTGAAATGGAGAGACTTCACAAGCACCGAGGATTGTGGGAACCCAACATGGTAAAGGTAAGATCACCTGTATAAATGAATGATCCTTTGGCAAACATGCCAACATTCTGGAATATTTATGAGGTTTGAAATAAAAAATTCACCACTATGTATTGGTTAATCCTATAGACCTTTGAAAAACGTTTTGTATCAATTTATGTGTCAACTTTAGATGAGTGGTTAACAGTGGGTCTTCTTGTTTGTTTCGTTTATCTTATTCTTCTCTCATCATTCCTCATTTTCTCCCTCAAGTTTCTCTTCTCCTCAGTCTCCTCTCTTTTCACAAATGAATCTGGCATTGCTCAATTATTTTGAATGTATTTTATAGCATGATCCAATTGTGCAATAGTCAAGAACCGAATATCAAGTCAATAAATAATTATTAGGAATATTTAACCTTTATACATCATAAACAAGTCATCTGTTCATAAGGGTTCGAGAGGATTGGATTTATCATTTGCTGTGTTTATTTATTTTGCACATTGTATGTTTGTTGTTTAGTAGTACATTTGTCAGAATTGTTTGTTTTCTACTTATTTCGTATATATTTTGGTTGTATAAGTAATGTCCAATTCAACCCTTGGTTGCCATGCATAAATCACTAATAAAATCATTTTATCGATCTATCTACATAGCTAGACTGCTTCTTGAGCACATAATTATTATCGGTAGTCAATCCTTTCTTAGCACTCATCTATGAGACAGTTGTTTCATTCTGACAATTCCTTTGACATAATAGACGTTTCGCAGGAAGGGGCATGTGCGGCAGAGAACAAACAGAGGTGACTTTGAAGTGACATTCCATGACATCCAAGAAACCTTCACTATGAACTCTGCTGCTCTTAGAAAGGTAATGTTGAGAACAGAATTCGGTTGGATCATGCATATTTCGATAATCAAATTAGGATAAATTTTACAGCATTGGTCAAAATAGAACTAATTCACACAACTTAATGCATTCTGTTTTTCATTGAATGCTGTACACACATACATTATGTAAAAAAAATATTTTTCATAAATATTGGAAGTAGTCGACATTCACCAAAACTGAATGCTGGTAAACTATATTTAAATCATGTTCAAATTATGTTAAAGTAATGTTTGAGCAAACATTAAATATCAAACTTTAATGTCCATGCAAATATGTTTACATTAGCAGTAACTTTCACCCCCACCCGGCACCCTCCCACCCCCATAAAAAAAATTGTGGCTCATTAATTGGCATTGAACACGTAAATGCAAATATTCAATGATTTTTGTCTAAATATGAATCAATTGGTCAGTTAGTGGACTTACATCTTGAGGATTTAAGATTCTATTTCTTTATCATTTATATATGTAGAACTTTTCAGTGTTGAAATAATAATAATGATATAATGATTCTATATTTATATCCTACTTAATCGAGTTTTCTCTAAGCACTTTACTAAGTTTTGATCGCTCTTTGTCATTCTTCATCTCTTCTAGATTCCTTGCCTGTCTCTTGGTCGGCTAGTCCGTATCAGTGATGACATAGAGGTCGTCAAACGATTGCAGTTTGGGCACGGTGGATGGGTTCCAAACATGAAAAAGGTAATCCTGTTCAGCTTTGATCATTAAAAATGTATTTCTCCCCTCATTTCACGGTGTTACAAGAATCTTTGCAGTGGCTTTTCAAAATAACTTGGTGAACAGCAATTTTTCATGCCCAAAACATAAAAGCAACAAAAGCTGTTGCATAGATATAATTAGTGGCTGAGCTGTCTGTGAACTTGGTCAAATGATTGATCTTGCAACTAGATAGGGCCTACTGAGAAAGAATTTATTGCCAGCAAGACTGTATAGTTCTTGAGCAATCAAACTACTACTTGCCTAATTAGGCTATATTGTCATTCATTTGCCCCAATGGCTCAATTTAATTGTCACTGGCATTCTGGCATGTTGGTCTGGAGCGCTGTCATTTATGTCATTTATTAGTTACATAGCAGAGGAGTTGTCTTGTAGTTGTTCTGAATCTCACCAGAGGTTCATGGTTCTTCAAATCTCAACATCTCTAAGAAATTCATCCACAAAGTGCTGTTCTTAACCTGGTTGTAAATTTATTGGTTAATCAGTATTGAGCACCTTGAGTGCCCTGTTGGAATGCTCCTAAAGGGAACTGAGAACATGCATGAATTCTTTGTGTGCACGTCCTTATTTCCTAACCGTGTGAGATAGTCTTTGTACAAGTCGTATTCTAATTTTTTAATGAGAAACGTTTAATTCTTTAAGTTCTATGTTTTAAAAAACTAAAAAGACCTTTTCAATGTCGTGAGATGTTTTTGTATACTTCTAAATAACAAGTTATCATTTTGGCCCGAGGTACTCTTTAATTACTCTGACCTGATTAGGGTGGTTCTTCTCTTTCTCCTGATAGCTAGATTTCATTAAAGATTAAGAGATTTGTTTTTATTCTTATTGCAGACAATCGGTACAGTGGTAAAGGTTGTCAAAATGGAGGGATTAGATATTGATGTCAGGACGAAAGACAATAAAAAGTTCATCTTCAACTCAGCGAATCTGACTCCTACATTTTACCATGCTTCGAAGCCAGATGAGAAGAGCATGGCTGATGCATTCCGGGGTAAGCTAGCCAAGAAAATAAAGTTTATTCCGTCGCCAGAAATATCATTTTTTGAAAAAAATAATGTCGTTCAGTGCCAAAGATTTATGTTTTTTTTAGCTTTGACATAAATATATGAAAAATTTGACAGAAATTTTCAGAAATCTTAAAAAACTTAATAATTTTCCAGAAACAAATGACTATTACTGTATATTGGAAGATGTAGTAGCCAATGAACTTTTGTATTATGCCCGAGTAATGATACTTTATTCGTTGAGGAACTTTAGGGCTGAAGTGATATGTGCTATACATTATAACATTTTTCCCATTATTATTAGCACTATTAGCAGGTTTTATTCCTTAAATGTTTGTCCAAAAGCTCATTGCCCATGTTATTATGATTCCTTTTGTTTTGTAGAATTTACCGTTACCAATTTGAAGTCCGTGTATGAAATCCAGAGAGCTATCAAATCTGGATGTATGAAATAGTTGGAAGCCATCCTGGAGAAACGTCCAGAGTTAGTAAGTATTGTATTATTAGGCAAAAAAAGTTGTTTGGATGCCCCTAAATGCCACTTTTAAAGATAAACATTGGTCAGTTAGAAAACTATTATATTTTTTTTTTACATTTTTCGAGCACAATTTACACAGTTCATGTGGAAAATAAGATTTAGAGTGGGATATAAATTCAAAGAGCATCTAAATTTTATTTTGTATCACTTTATTGACATAAAGGAATAAGTTATAAAGAACATTGAGCAATACATCAGATATGACAGAAATATACAGAAATACAGAGAAAATAAAATCTGTCCAGGGCAAAGCGTATAACTGCAAAGGCAGGACAATGTCTACTCCTGTCATATTTATCATGTTTTTTTTAATTATTATACTGTGATTCTTACATTTTAGTGTTCTGGTTGGGCAGGGCCAGTCAGTGGAGGGCATTCAATGATTTTTTTTTTTTTGGGGGGGGGGGGGGGGTGGGGGCTATAGTCAACAGGAAGTTACTTGCAATTTAAACCTTCACAATGGGTGTCTTCAAGTGCAGTGTTGAATGCAGGTGTTGGTGATGCGGCAACAACAATTTTGCTTCATTTTATGGGATCTAATATTTTTAATTAAGGCACTGATTTTGAATAGACGAATGTGATTATCTAATATGATTACTGTATAAGGTGAAATTTTTGCAGTTGTTTTATTTTTGCAAATTTTGCTGCTTTTGGTCTTGCAAAAATTACACTCTGTATGGTGCACATTCATTTGTGTACAAACATTTTCAAAAACGTGAAAATAACAGCACGCTAAAATGTTGAAACGGTCCAAAATCGCAGAAATATCTGTTCACTAAAATATTTGCATATACAGTAATCTGTGATCATCGAAGAAAATGTTAAGCAAATGGTTGACTTTATTTCTAGCCATGGTGTAAATGATTGGAATGCATATTGCAATAATCACAATAAAAAACATCATCTCTCCCCAACCATATTTACAGTCATTCATTTCATGATTTTCAGACATTTTCTAGTTTAAAAGAGTTTGAAAACCTCTGGCTTGATCCTACATTGAAATAGTTCAGGGGCCTGTATTTACATAAAGGAGATATGATTAATTGAAAATTGACTTTTTAATAATTTACTGTAGACTTATGACTAACATTTATCATAAGTTTAATCACATCTTTTATGTCACAGGCCCCAGAACTGAACTCTTGCTGCATGTAATATGAGCAAGGATGTCCGTCCATAGAAGTTTGCAGTTACAGTTAGGTTTTTGATCATGTTAATATGCTGTATACGCTGAAATTTTTATTTTCGCAAATTTTGTGACCGTGAATTCACTAAAATGTTCACTAATTAGATTTCCCATATTGTTGTGTACAACAATCTTTCAAAAATGTGAAAATCATTATTTGCTAATGTGAGAATAGGTCTGAAATTCAGCGAATTCGCTAAAATTGATGTTATCTAATAATTATCTAATAATAATGTTAATTTCTTTTAAAGCGCACAGATCTGTCAGTAATGGAACTCATGGCGCTAGTAATGACGCTCAACTTTTATATAAACTTTTACAGTATAACTTTATACAGGTGTCGTGGTGTAGTGGTTCCGACTCTCGCCTTACAACCCGAAGGTCGTAGGTTCAAATTCCTCCCATGGCGTCAATTTCCTTCAGCAAGAAATTTGTCCGCATTGTGCTGCACTCAACCCAGGTGAGGTGAATGGGTAACGGTAGGAAGAAATTCCTTGAATGCAGTGAACGCTGAATGGTAGCCATGCGATAGCCGGGTAATAATGCACAGAGCACTTAAAAAACACTTCGTATTAAGTGCTATATAAATGTTGTGTATTATTATTATAATTATTATATCACAATTATGCATTTTTCTTTTCACCTAGATACATTGCGAACCCATACCGAAGGTTCCAATCCTCTCTTATGCCGCTGGGCTGGGGCAGGAAGAGATGGTGAAATTTCTCGTCAAGAAGGGAGCGTTAATTGAGAGTCATGATGTGGTTGGTGCTACCGCGCTTATCCAAGCTACGTTTGAGTAAGATTTCTTAACACTTTCATGACGATTGAACATGTTTTGTGTTTTGGGTCAATAACTTTGAATTCAGTGCTGTAAAGAATATAAACGGGGAGACTCACTAATGATTGTAGGCTGTTGGCTATTCTAGTTAAATCATATATGAATCACAATTTTGAAATATATAATATTTGAACGGGGAAGGAATCAGTAAGGTGAAGGGGGCCCCCAAACTGGCACTTCTCTCTGGATCCATTCTATGGATTCAATGATTTTGACACATCTGTGTTTTTTTTCTATCCTACAGGAACCACCCCGAGATTGTGAAGTTTCTCCTCCAGCAAGGCGCGGATGTGAATGCTACAAACGATCAAGGGTGTACAAGCCTCTTCTTTGCATGTAGATACGGACATCCAGTATCCGCGCGCTATCTTCTCATGCATGGTTCTGACATTAACCAAAAGGTAAAGAACTGTTGTTTTTTCTAGCAGAAATACCAACCGTTCAGGAATATGCATGAAGGCAAAATGAAAATGTGGGTAAAGCTGAACAGATTTGAGAGCAAACATGACAGCAATAAATCACAATCGTAAGCAACTTGTAATGAAACTCTCAAATCTACATAAAAATAAAAAACCTCATGCATATTCTGGAACAGTTGGCATCTCTGCTCTAGTCATGATAAAGTTACAAAACAGTGGTTGGGGGGGGGGGGGGTTGTTTTCATCTGGAGATGTCTTTTGGGGAATCATATTCAGTGAGAGCTATCGTCTGGGGTAGTTATCCTCTTGAGGGGTCGTCTGGCTTGAAATATCCCTTCAATCTATCATGTATTGTTTTGATTACTGGCTGAGATTAGCTTCACACCTACATTACGTTCCACAAAATCAGTGATTAAAGCTGTAATACATCTTATCATGGTTTGTAAAAAGGTTTATCTCAAAAGTATTGCACTCTTTCTAGCAGGTTGCCATTTACAGACCGGTTTGGCCTCACTTTCTCTTGTTAAACGGTGTTAATATCTATATTTCCCAAACCTTTTTTCTTTGACAGGGTGAGAATAGCTTCACACCTACGATTCATGCAATGAACACCGGGAATAAAGCCCTTGTATATCTCATCATGGTTCATAAGGAGAAGCATGGTTTTCTTACTGGCAGGTGGTCATTATATACATATTTGGCTATATTCTTGTTATGATATTGTAAATTTTTGAAATATTAACGACAAACATTTTGTTATTTTTTCGGCAGGGTGAGAACAGCTTCACACCTGCAATTCTTGCCATGAACACCGCAAATAAAATCCTATCTTATCATGGTTCGTAAGAAGAAGCATGGTTTTCTTTCTTGCAGGTGGTCATTATAGACAGGTTTACCCGTAATCTTATTAAGATTTTGTCTTAAAGATATTTACCACACACAATTCACAGACAGGTTTGGCCTCACCTTATCTTGTTAAACAGTGTTAATATTTATTTTTCCTGAATGTTTTTTTTTGACGGCAGGGAGAGAACAGCTTCACACCTACGATTCGTGCCATGAACACTGGGAATAAAGCCCTAGTAGATCTCGTCATGGTTCGTGAGGATGCCGACCTTAAAGCAGTGTCAGATGCTTTTTGTTCAACTCTTGAGTGTGCTGTTTACAAAGACTTCACATAGTGAGTATAATTATAATGATCATTATAACAATAATAATACATATGACTTAAACACGCCTGCTCTCTAGTTACCTATTCAGAGGCGCAGAGGGATAAAGAAGTAAAGAAGCTAAATTTACCTGAATTAGGATATGAATAGATACATGTATGTCTCAAGACCATGTTTGAATAATTCCAAGGAACCAGCATTGCGTATGTTATTAGGAAGTGTGTTTCACACTCTTTGTAATTTAAGTATCTGATATCTATTGGCATTGAACATAAGTTCATTTCCATAATCCATTCGAGAAACAATTAATATTTGAATGAATGGTACATTGAAAAGATCATTATTGCTTACTTGAGATTTTATATTTTGGTGTTTTAGTGCTATAACGAGGCTTATTGAGCGAGCTCCCAGACTGGTAAAAGCAAGAGTAGAAGATGAAGCGACTCCTCTTATTGCTGCAATTCGGAAAGGGAAACTTTCAGATGCGGAACTTTTAATCAATGACGTAAGTTGATGAGGTTTATTAAGTTTATGTGTTTTCATAAGTTGATGTGTTTTAGTGCTATGACGAAGTTTATTGAGCGTGCTCCAAGACTTGTGAACTCCAGAGTAGAAGTTGAAGTGACAATTCAGAATGGGAATCTTACAGCTGCGGAACTTTTAATCAATGATGTAAGTAACTCATAATAATACCAATAATATAATAGATTATTTCTACAGCACTTAAAAACAAAGAGTACCATAGCGCTCTACAATCCAACAGTTAGAACAAAGAAGAAAATAATTAGGTGAAAAGGTAGGTCTTAAGATTTCTGTTGAACGTGGCTGAGTTTGAAATTGCCTGGATGGCAAGAGGTATGTTTTAGAACTTTGAAGCAGCAGCTATTGAGAAGCGCTGTTCACTTGTTTTGAGTCTACATTTTGGTATGACAAGTTTGTATGTGTGTGTTGCAGAGTGGAGGTTTCAAGAGGGTGTGTATATTTATATGGTATTAGAGAGGTATATTGGTGACTCGGGATATCTGCTCTAACCTGGAAAATGGTATTCAATATTTGCAGTCAGGGAATTTGACAACTATCCCTCATAATAAGGGAAAAATCAATTAATATAATCAAGCCTCAAAATGATATCATCATTTGGGTTTATTCAAATTCAAACCATGTTTGCTAGTCTGATCTGTTAATGATTTCATCCCGTAGTTTTGAATTTTTCTGAATCAAAATTTGTTGCATCAAAAAAATAATCAGTTAGAATTACTATTCTTACATTAATTGGTAATTTTTTTCATCACCATATTGCATAACTTGAGAGAGTGTATTAACAATTTTAACAATTCTACTGTTGCCATTTTCTTTGAGGAAGGAAGGTTTTTTTTTTTAATTCGCTCTACAATAATTCTTGTGCTGATAGGGTTTCTGGAGTAAAAAAAGAAAAGATAAGATTTGTATATCACTTAGGAACATAAAATTAACCCAAAATAACCTTATCCCACATGATATGCACGGAATGTGTAACCGATTTAGGATCTGTGCATAATTGCATTTTGAATGTGTGTGCATTGCTTGTGTACACATGCCTATTAGCATATCTACGAGTTAGCTAGTCTTTGTACTAGTCGTCTTTTAAGCTATCATAAGAGACGTTTAATATTCATATAACTTTTTGTTTCATGTGACGTTTAAGGGTACATGTAATTGGTTTTGTGTATACTAACAATTAGCAGATTACTATTTTTTAACCTCAGATACCTTTTGGTTGATGCACCATTTGTAGGTTATCATTCTAAATAGCACAGTATTATTATTTGAGCATTTTTATTATCATTATCTTACAGAGGCACTGTGATGTGAACCTCCCAGAAGGCACGGATGGCCAAACTCCTCTCCAAGTAGCCATCAGCGATTACGAATTAGATTTGGTCGACGTCTTGGTCAAGAACGGCGCAGACTCGAACATTCCTAATCACCATGGGATCACGCCGCTCCATGCAGCGTTCAATCTCATTCACGATCCGAACATCATTGATTATGATATGGATGATGAGCTGCCGTATATGACTGAGGTATGTTCAAGCTCCAAAACATTATCTAGGGGGCTGCTTGCACATATTTTTCTGAAAAGGGAGTAATTTTCTATTAATAGATGCTAGGAGAATTTCCCCTGGAACCACTGAATTAGCTTTATAGGCATTTTCTTTGAAATCTTTGTCACTTTCCTGTGAAAGTAATGACACCAGGGCCCGATTGCATAAATGTTACATTTAAACGCAAGTCAGAAAATTTAGCACAACTTCATTTTCAACCAATCAGGAGCGCGTATTTAGGAATTGCATTTGATATTCTGAGTTGCTTATAAACGTAGTTTTTTTATGCAATAGGGACAAGATTGGGGGGGGGGGCGTTTCTATCGAGAACCGTATATTCTAATAGTTATAAAAGTAAATTGGGTACGAAGAACACCTTTGAAATCTTTTTCTTTTTTTTCAGGGAAAACGAAAGTCGAGGTCCAATGGGAATATGGAGGGCCAATTTTTGCAGTCCTTTGTTTTTGTTTTCTCCAGGGATAGAACGGGGGGGGGGGGGGGGGGGGGG
>BQKZ01002558.1:56366-68802 GCA_036244855.1 Temnopleurus reevesii
CCCCCCCCCCCCCCCCCCCCCGGATAATCAAGACCAGATAACTGCCCTTGCAGTACACCCCTCCCCTCACTTTAGGATCATTCCCATGACGACTTAGCAGGTGTAAATATACCATTGGACATCCCCCCCCCCACACCCTTTAAGGACAGTTTGCAGTTTGCATATTCCCCTGAGGATAACTCACATTAGTTGATGGATTTCATCCTCACAATGGGGAGTTTTCTTCGGAGGTGGAGGTGGGGGAGGGGTATCCATCAAGAGAGCTGTTTCATGTTGTGAATGGTTTAAGAACTAGAAAATAGAAAAAAATATGGACAAAGGAACAGGATTAAGGAGTATGATAAGATAGCAAGATAGAGAGGCTGAGACAGACAGAGAGAAACATATAGGGGTGGTACAGAGGGAGAGAGAGCAAATTCGAAAGGAGGATATAGGAGAATAGGAGTTTATTTTCATTTTCAAAGAAAATATCTAAGCAAATGCAGATTGATAAGATATAAATAGCTCATTAAAAGGATGCCAAAGGTTTCGTCCAATTATACGAAATTGTTAAAATATGAGAGAGAATAGTCGAGGAAACTTCTCTTGACTTTAGATGTGAATAAATTTGTTTAAAAAGAATAATTCATCAGATTTAAGCAATTCCTATCTTATGTGATGGTAAATCATTTTCTTTTTTTTTTTTTAATGTTGGACTCACAGAAAGCTCTTTGGTTGGATCAACTATGGTTGGACTTGACGCACGTCATTTTCACGCTTTTTATGAGATGAATATTTTCGCTCAGTCGGTAAAATCAGCTGATCTGCATCTCGGGGAAATCCCGAGCAAGACCTCCGCCCGCGAAAATAGTCTACCAATACATACCTTATTAAATCATTTCATTTTATTGGCATCTACTCTTGGAAGCAATAGTTTGGGGATTGATGTATAAAATATCCAAAGGGTAAATAATTATTCTTAAAAGCTACAATTTTCTTTATTAGGAGTCATAACCAAGTAGAAAGTGCCATTAATTGTCGACACATGAACTAATGGAAAGTTTGGGTCTGCAATTTTAGACTAGTTCGAAACAGCTGATTTGTGAAAGAAAAGTGACAAGCAGTCAGCCGCGCATGCGTACTCGCATAATATGTGGTCTCTTTCACACGAAATTCTGCGAGCAAATCGTGTGCGTTTACGGCTTTAGTTTCCAATTTTCATCTCATTTTCTCAACTTCATAAAGCCAGAAGCACAGCTGAATTCCAGCTAGGTAAGAGCCTCATTATCTTTCAATAAATCTAAGGTTGTGTTTTGTGTAATTAATCTAAAATGCGTGTGAAATACCTCATGCAAAAAGAGAGTTTGAAATCGTGATTGAGTGTTCATGACGTTTGATGGATGATCGTCGTGTTGGTGAATGGATGGACATGCTGGTAGATGGTGGTACTTTGGTATTGACAGAAAAATCGGAGATTGTATTTAAAAGAATTGCTCTGAGCAGATAGATTTTTCTGTCTGACGCCACGAGTCACGATGGTCACATGTGCACTGTCTGATGGTTGGTGGTAACTTGACACATAAAAAAGTGAGCTGAACTTGAACTTTGAAGCTAGCACTTTTACTTTGTTTTTTTTAGCAGAGATGCAAAGGCTGAATTGACTAAGTAATGAAAATGTGTAAAATGAAAGTTGATCCCCATGGAGCAATGGTGTAACTAGGGGTCTCTGCATTGGAGGCATGAGATCAATTGAAGTACTTTCAAATAAGCGTGAGACTGAGAAAATTAAATTGCGAGTCTCACGGTTAATGCCGCAAGTGTGAGACATGGCAACTTAGAGGAAGAGCAAGACTTGAATGAGAGTGACAATGTTACTGTCCCATCAATCTCGCTGCAATTCATACCATGTAGCCTACATAGATCTAACTTTACTGGTCTAATCTTACAATAAAAAAATCAATAAATTTGAAATAAGCTCAGCCATCGAAAGTCAAAGTCAAACTTTTGATGGTTAATCAGTCATCAAAGATTATTAATCAGAAGTCAGACATTGATGAGATGAAAGATTTTTTTAAATTCCTTAAAAAAATGGTTATTTCTGATATGGTGTTTTAATGGCCTGAACCAAGAGTCAAATCAGGCGTCTGCAATCACTGGATTTCCAATTACAATTTTGACCAAAGCATCTTGTGGAGCTATTTTAAACCAATTTTATTCTTATTATCTCCCCATCTACCATACAAGAACTCCACTTTCCTGGAAAATAAGCTCTGTGTGTTGTTTCAAGAAAATATTATGATCACCTTATTTTTCCTAAAATTCCTTATAGGCTTTTGATTTTCTTATGTTCTATTTGCACATTTATCCATCAACATTCATTAATCTATTGGGAAATAGAAGCATTTCACCCCATTATTTATCTTTTTATTTCAAACATAAAGCAATTTGTTCTCCTTTTGAACAGTAATTTCTTTTAATTTTTTTAAATGAAACCAAAGATAATGTTTAGATCCAGGTTTGTAGAAAGATGTAAGGAAAATCACAGTGTCAAACATCTAAAGAACCGATTTACAAGTAACCACCTCTTGGTCATGGTATATTGAGCTGTTTTGAACTCTTTGATTGCTGCACACAAACAAGATAACAATAGGACAATGGGGCAACGGATAAAGGGTTCTTGAGGAGATCAAGGTGTTGAGAACAGATTATCAGATTATCTTCAAGTAGAAGCTTTGTATTCAAGTTATTAAGCCCTTCCTGTCTATTGTGTTACTGGAGTGAATTCAGATACCAGGCTCATTATTGGTCATTGACACTTCAAAGAATCAAATTATCAAATGATGATAAAGCTGTCAAAAGTGTGCTTGTATTTTAGGTATCTTAGAAAGATAAAAAGGGATCTTTAATTCTTTAAAAGAAATAGCTAGGAAATTGTAATTCAATTCAATTCAATTCAAAATAACATTTATTTTTTTCCTTCAAATAAATCAGTGATGTACAGTGTAGCAATTTAATCAAATTATAGGTTAATAGAACGTAAGATGCGTAAACAAATTGACGGAAAAGGGCGCATATCCAGAAGCAAAGCTTGTGTTGGATGCGCATGTAAAGCATGCTGGTTCAAAATTATTTTTTTTTGTATTTTAGAAACACATTTTAGTGTTCAAGTATTGATATAGAACTTGAGGGAAGAAAAAAAAAAATCAAAATTTCCACTATTCTCAATTTTGTCTCGTATACATGTACCTTCTTCAGAACAAGTCAGAATTCATTGGTAGTCTGTTACCACTTAAATCAATTTTAAGCTAAATTAATTGGTGGAAATCATCCAACACATAAAAAAATTGCCAAAAATACAATCACCAACCAACCAACCACCCCCTATTACAGTGAAATTGTGGAGCCATATACATTGTTCTGAGCTTTAAAGTGATAGCAGGTAAGCAGTAAGGGATTTTGACTTGCTGTGTAATAATGCAATTGTTTCTTAATCATCACTCTTCAGTTTTTCCTTTTCATTTTCCAGCTAGAATAATTTCCTCTTCGATTCTCCCAACACCACGATGGAGAACCGCATCCGGCAAGGTTTCCGTGTCATTCGTGGCCCGGACTGGTCCTACAAGAACCAAGATGGCGGTAGAGGGCATGCAGGAACTGTCATCCGGCTGCAGGCGGCGTGTCGTCCACACTACCCCAAGCTCGCGGTGCTCGTCCAGTGGGATAGTGGAGATAAGGGTCTCTATCGAATTGGACTGGATCAAGCGTTTGATCTGAGGGTCTTTGGTCATGAAACTACAAAATCTGGTAAGGCCTTAAGAAAGAATTGGTATATCTTTTTAAAGATGAAGACTTCCAACAAAGGAGAGCCTCAGGAACCTTTCACAATTACTTGTAGGTGGAGTGAGGCTTTACCTGGCATGAATATTTCCATAAGATGCTTTTAAGGAATATTTGTTCTTAAAATGTGTCAGAAAGGGACTTGGCTTATCATAATATATCAAGTGTAATAAAAATACCCCGCTCGCAAAAATACAAAACAAGTACAGTATACATGTATATTCAATTAAAAATTCCCTGCATTCAATGTAAAAAATTTTACTTTGCCAAAAATGAATAAATTGAGGAGAATTTTTTCTCTTAGATATATAAAATATACTTTCAAATATCAGGGCTCGAAATTAGCGGTGGCCCGGGGACAATTGGCCACCTAAAATCCCGTCGGGCCACCTAAAAATCGAAAATTAACCTTTTTAGGTGGCCCAGTTGGCCACTAAGAAATTGTAGCTTAAACAGGGAAAAATGCAATTAAATCGTTAGCGCTTATTCGGCCTTCGCTAGATAGTGTAGCGCAGGTGCTGACATGGCCTGAGCTGCGCGATCGTTTCGTTTATTACTTACATTTTCCTGCTACGTCTAGCTAGCTCGCGAAATAAACACGGAAATGAACCGATAATGCATAGGCATGGCAGTGCATGCAATTGTAAAATGAACACGGCAAGCACTTGCATACGGGACGTACCGCACACTGCATGCAGTGAATTCATGTTAAAGATGGCCTGGAAATGATTGTGTCTTCATTTAATACCTGTAATAACCTTAAATTGATGTTTAAAATCCAAGTTTTCTTAGGCGCAAAATTTTGGCCATCTGAAATTCCATTTGGCAACCTGAAAATTGAAAAAATCAAGTTCAGGTGGCCCGGCTGGCCACCAGGAAAAAAAGTTAAGGTAGAGCCCTGAATATTGAATGAAAATTAGTGAACAATAGAAAATAGTACAATCATCCTGAACCTGAAAATTTAACAACACAATTATTTTTCTCGATTTCAGGTCGGCATGCAAAGATCTGGTGCGAAGGATGTGACATCACAGAGATCAAAGGAATTAGATGGCGCTGCACTGAATGTTACGCCTACGACCTCTGTACAACCTGCTACATGAACGGGAAGCACGATCTTAGCCACGTCTTCATGCGAGTGCTTTCATCACGCAAAACTGCAAATGGGTACGTGTACATTGCATGTAAAATGAGAAACGTAAATTTTTAAATTCTGATCAATCATTGATAAATCCTCAAATTGGTAATATTTTTAAAATGTTTTTGTGATGAGGAAAATGAATTTGAGTATTAATTTTTGATTAATTACGCTTGAAAATCTGATAAAGAATTGGCAATATGAAAGTTAGAATTGTGTGCTTTGAGGGGCAGGGGATATGGTGTTATGTTTTATGATTTCGAGTTGTCCATCAATGCATCTTGTAAAATATAGCTCAAAACAGCTTGTTACCACGTTAACTTCAGAATAAGAGAACCAATTTCTACCAAACCTGGCTCAGTCATGTATAAGCATGTGAGAATGAACTGAAGAGATTTGGGGTTCATGAGGTCCAAGGCCAGAGGTCGCAGGTCCAATGAACTTGAAAAAAAAATAATTGAAAATTGTCTTTTTACAGCAATAAGTTTAGAATAGGGGAACCAACTGCAACTAAATTTCTTATTTACGATAGTAACTCAATGTCCTTATTTTATTTTCACTATTACAGTCCTAAAATGCTTCCAAGATCCTCTTCCTCCTGTATTGCTCTCAGGGGCAGCTTTCCAGGAGCTAAAGTTGTTGGACTTCCACAGTGGTACGAGGGACCTGAATCTGGTAAGTGTTTAATTATATGGAGAGGGAAGAATCGGGATGGGGAAAAGAGGGGGGTGGAGAAGAGGGCTATAGAGATCATTTTCCTCCCGTATTGCTCTCAGGGGCAGCTTTCCAGGAGCTAAATTTGTTGGACTTCCACTGTGGTCTGAGGAACCTGAATCTGGTAGGTATATACTATGGAGGGGGCGAATCAAGGGATGTGGGAAGAGGGGAGGGGGAAGTGGGCTACAGAGATCCTCTTCCTCCTGTATTGCTCTGAGGGGCAGCTACCCTGGAGCTAAAGTTGTTGGACTTCATGAATGGCATGAAGGACCTGAATCTGGTAAGCTGTCGACCCGTTTGTTTTCTAATTTGGATCTGTTGACCTACTTTTGAAATGAATAGCATCCAATTTTCTCAGGAGGCGATTATTGACTCTCTCTCCCGACTTCCTCCCAGATAAATTTTGAATAAAGTGTTGTACTTTGTAAGATCGTAAGACTTTTGTATTCCTCTTGGGCAATTATACTGGGCTGTGTTTGCTAAAGCTGTACATGACTCTCTGAACGATTGTTGATTCTCTTTGGCACTTAGTGATAGCCCATGTCTCTATGATGGCACCTGGAAAAGGGTTTCCAGTCGTACGTAGAGTGATATGTACCTCATCGAAGTGCTTTATGAAAAGGTCCCTGAAGATATAGTTGTCAGACTTCCATAGTGGTATGAGGGTACCTGAATTTTAACCCTAAGTATCAGAAGAAATTTGCCTGTATCGATGTTTCGTTAGACTGGTTTTAGAATCTTGCTCTGTTTGTAGTTGACTTTTTATGAAAAATGCTTCTGGTACATATCAAAGGAAATATGTGCACATAGTGCATTTGAATGGCCAATTTAACATTTCAAAATGTTCTGAATTTTCCCCGGAAAAAGAAGATGGGTGTTTTTGAAAATTTGGGACATTTTGAAATATTGAATTGGCTATTCAAATGCACTACATTTCCTTTTTTATTATTGTCAATATGTGAACTATACTATATAAGTAAAATTTAGTTATCAATGTCTGTTTGCAATATCTTACATCATTTTTTTTCTTCAACCAGACATCCAACTAGGCGAGGTTATCCCAAACAATCAAATGTCCGAGGATAGTCCTCTCCCACAGACCATGGTGGACTTCTCGGCCGAGCGGTTCCCTCATGTGGTGGACGTCACTAACATGATGTGCATGCAGCCTGGCTACGGAGGTAACGTTTTTGAAGGTCACCTTCCTAATCTAGGTAAGGATTACAAATTAAATCTCTAGGGTTTTCTAAAACAAATAAATCTACAGGCTCTTGTGCATAAAACAATCATAGTAACAAGATTGTTCCTTCTTCCTTTCTTTTCATGATTTTCATCAATTCATGTCCAAAGCAAGTTCTGATAAATACTGTTTAACTGTAACTTGTAATGAAAGTCTTGAATTCATATGAAAAGACGCCTCATACATATTCTGGAACAGTTGGCATCTCTGAGTAGCGCCTCCCTCTGCATGTGGAAGGAGCTCATATGAGTGAGCTACTTAACACCGTTTGGAAAATAAATGTACATATTCACTAGCCCTTTCTTGCCAACTTTGGTGTACAATTCAAATGCAATCGATCAATCTTCAATATGTTGAATTAACGTGTTTGTCTCTTCTTTCTTATGTTAAGGAGATACGGAGTACAAAATCCTTGTTCCAGCTTCGACCATAGAGATCAAGGAACTTAACAAAAAGAATTTTTTTAAGTCAAATCATTTCTTGTGAGACAAATTTTAAAATATCGCTCCATCATTTGATTGGGAAATAAACAAATTATCAGCACATCTCTAAATAAGTTTGCTATTCTTAAATGTTTTTTTATGTAGGAGATCTAGAACCAGTCAATACAGGAGAGAAAGTCCTTGTTGTGGCCTCCCCTCCAGAGATCGAGAAACTTCACAAGCGCAGAGGATTGTGGGTGCCTAATATCGTCAAAGTAAGCACAAATTTGTTAACATTTGAGACAGAGATGCAAAATGAACGGGAATAAACATATGGTCGAAATCAAAACGTGATTAATGCAAGAGCTGAACAAAAGTGAGAGCAAATATGACAGCATAAAACGCATTCTCAGCCATTCACTTGTAATGGAAGACTTGAATTTATATGAAAATAAACCTCATGGCTTGTTAGGATGGTTGGCTTCTCTGTTGAGATGATACTACTGGGCGGTGTTTCACCAAATCGTTCTTAAAGTTACGCACGACTTTAAGTTAGACTGGTATCAATTTTTGCACTGAATGTGCACACTATTATGGATTTATTACGCATAAGAAGGGATACCAGTCAAACGTAAAGTCGTGCGTAAAATCTTTCTTATCTTGGTGAAACACCTCCCTGGATAAGACAAGAAATTTTAAACTTTAAACTGCAAGATAATGAATGAGCAGTTTATTCAACCCTTAAAGTTTGAATCATAGAAAGATTTTATTGCAACATTTCTCTACCTTTCTATGTTTTTTTTAAATAAAAATTATAACAACTAGTTTCTAAAGTTACACTCCCTGATGTACTATATAACCTGAAATTTTCATGGTAGTTTTATTTTCACAAATTTCAGCCACACAAAAATTTCCACTCTGTATGTTGCACATTCATATGTGTACAGACGCTATCAAAAACCTGAATATGACAACATGCCAATTTGTTGAACTGCTCCAAAATCGCGAAAATTTCCTTCTGCTACTGGCATATACAGCAGTGTCAGTTGGTCGAAAAAGTATTTTTTAGTTTTGCCTATATTTAATATGAAAAACTTGACCAATTTCTTCATCCTCCCAAAATTGAATTATTTCCCAGAAACAGGTTGCTTTGTATGTAAGCATAAGATAATAGTTTGTTTGATGTGTGCAATGAATGGAAAATGTGCACCTAATGTGAGCATCATTAAATGTGCACTTGTTTACTAAGGTCCACAAGCCACATGACTGTCCTCCTATTTTGAAAACCCATAACTAATGATCGAGGGGCATAACACCAATAACCTATTTACGCTCATAAAGAGTTTTCTAAACTATTTTGCGTTATATTCACGTGTGTAAAGTCATATTATCATAATCATAAACATTTTATTTGCACATAGGCGTGTGGCAGGACTGGATACATGAACAGGAGAACAGACAAAGGCAACTTTGAAGTGACCCTGAACCCAAATCAAGAAACCTTCATCATGAACCCAGTCGCTCTTAGAAAGGTAACCAGGGAATGATTTTATTTTTCACAATTGATAGCAGTTTTAAACATTAAGGAACCATTTCCAACAATTTACAGTACAGTTCTATGTAAAAAAATATGTTGCTATACAAATCATCTTTTGTGTAGCAATCATGCTAATATGCATAGCAAATTGAAATGCGATACCAGGAAAATTATTCCCTGGGTTAATAATCAAACTAGTCGTGTTAAATGCCACTCCGATGACTAATGCCAATGATAATAATAATGGGTCTTATTTACCCATGGTTCCCGCTTCAATTATTCGAACTGTTCTCCCAGTAGGCCCTTCAATAACATTGAGCTATAATTATCAACCCAGGTTTATTAGATTCAGGTATATAGAGCCAACCATGTTTGCTCATTTTCCACTCCCTTGAGAGCATGCTATATACTGGTAGCTATTGAAAATGCATAAATGAAGTTGTTTACTTTGTCCAAAAGCCTTTGTCCCTTTTACTTACGGTGATTCTGTCATTCACATTCTTTCTTTTTAGAATAGGATGATATAAGATGCAATAAAAGTGATTATCATCAATGAATCAACCCTTCCTTTCTTTCTTCTAGCTCCACCCTCTGTCCCTTGGGCAGTTAGTCTGCATCAACGATGACATGGAGATGGTCAAGAGATTGCAGTTTGGACATGGAGCATGGGTTCCTAAGATGAAGCAGGTGAGTTACACCAGAACATTTATATCTAACGCTAATCCGATCAAGATTTTTTAATCACTTCAGCCTGGGTATTACCCTCCCCCCCCCCCTGATCTCGGCCGTTAATCACAAAATCTTGCCGCAAATTGGCACACAGCATGTGATGTAAACTGAGAGAATGTATTTGTCAACTTTATTTCAAAAGATCTAATGCTAATTTATGCATAAAAAACAATAATAATAAGCCAATAGACAAACATCCAAGGTTCTTGATGTTGTAACAAAATAATCCTATGTATTTCCTTATTTTTCAACCCTATTATTTGTTTTTATTGGAAAAATGTTGATGACATAATTAGAGACATGAATAGTACATTTTTAGTCAGTGAATGAAAAAATAGACCGCGATTACACAAGTTCCTTTAATTTTCTACATGAAATCACAAATTTACAGAACTATTTCACATTATCAAAGTAAATTCAGATATCTTTCTAGAAAATAATGTGTTAAACTCCCTTCTTTATTTTTCTTCCATTTCAGGCTCTTGGCAAGGTTGGAAGGGTCATCAATATCAAAGGATTGGACATACGAGTGAAGGTTGAAAAAGTTGGAGCATTTGTCTTCAACTTGGCCAACTTGACCCCGGCGAGAGTTCCCTTTGCTGCTCCAAAAGAAGATTCCATGGAGGAAACGCTCTTCAGTAAGTCTTTTTTTTAATTTACAGTTTTAGCGGAAAATGGTAATTTTATCATGAACAATCGCCTCCCATTTGTTTTGTACAAGAAAATTCACATCTTTCTGAATTTCTTCAAAGTTGCGTATAAAAAGAAGAGTCTACCCCAAACTAATATTTGTTCAACAGGAGCAGAAAGGCAGTGTTACAAGTGTGCTCAATCTCTGCAATGTCACTGTAGTTTTTATGCTACTGGAAAAATTCAACAGAGAATAGATTGCAACACAATTTAAAAAGGTGCAGAGCTCAAGACAATCATTAGAAGCAGTTAGATTTTAATATGCAAAGTTTGGGGCCACTTTGTAGGCACCCTATATGTCTTTTTTTTTAAAGATTTATCTTCTTTCGGGCAATTGCTCATTAGCACATATGCCCTATACACCAACATGACCAATACCTGCAACTGAAATGCTTGCTGTCAAGTGTTCAATACACCAGATGCTCTTACTATCTGACATCGATATTCAATATTATGATAATGCCAAAATTCTCTTGTTCTTCTCATTGCTCTTCTTTCTTAACATTTGTATCTCTCAAACAGTTTTTTTCCTTTATCCATCTCGTTTTATCCTTAAATTGTTTTGTTTTCTTCAAATGATAATATATACTAATTTATTTTCTTTACTCTTCTTTAAAAAGATAATTTTATTTTACTTTGTTTGTTGTTACTTAAGGCGATCCCAACACAAGCTATGCTTCCAGTGTACTCGCCTCCTTTAATTTTTTCACTTGTCATGTTATTTTGTATTGATTATGTATATGATAAAGGAAATAAATTCAATTCAATTCAATTCAACATATTTTGCAGATGGTTGTTGTTTTTAGGTGTGAAAATAATAAGATTTCTAAACATCTTTCCCCTAGATATTGCCAGTTTCATGGGGAAGCCTCAAACTGTCCTTACCATGGCAATAGCAGCAGGAGACATCCACGCTGTAGGACAGATGCTGAAAGAACATCCACACTGGGTGAGTATAGGACCAATGGTGGTCCTTCTAATTTATTAAAGGCAATAATAATAACAATAATAATGATATGCGGTACTTATATAGCGCTAATTACCTCTGTTAGAAGTCTCTGGGTGCTCTACAATTAATGCAGTATTATTATCCTGGCTTTAGCAATTGCAGCTTGTGAGGTGCCTATGCATTCCAAGGAATATATTCCGACCAGGTACCCATTCACCTGGCTTGGGTGCAGCACAATGTGGAACTCGAACCTGGGACCTCTGCATGAAAGGCGAGAGTCGGATCCACTACACCACGATGCTTCCGACACACCACAACATTGTGCCAATTCATTACAAGTACCATTAACAGTAATTTGCTCTCTCATTTAAATGAGAAAGTAAAAAATACATAAATGAAATGAAATAAATGAAATACATAAATGAGATACATAAATGAAATACATAAATATTTAACAGAGAGAGAGAGGGTAAAATATCAAAATTTATTTTTCTTAAAACTGTCTGTGGTTGGTTGCAACCTTCTGGAATATTCATATTTCAAGATTTAAATAGTTATATACATGTATATAACTATCCTTACCATGGCAATAGCAGCAGGAGACATCCACGCTGTAGGACAGATGCTGAAGGAACATCCACACTGGGTTAGTATAGGACCAATGGTGGTTCTTCTAATTTATCAAAGGCAATAATGATAATATGCATTTCTTATATAGCGCTAATTTCCTCTGCTAGAAGTCTCTAAGCGCTCTACAATTAATGCAATATTATTACCCTGGCTTTAGCAATAGGAGCTTGTGAGGCACTTATGCATTCCAAGGAATATATTCCTACCAGGTACCCATTCACCTCACCTGGGTGGAGTGCAGCACAATGTGGATGAATTTCTTGCTGAAGGCAATTAACGCCATGGGTGGAACTCAAACCTGGGACCTCTGCATGAAAAGCGAGAGTCAGAACCACTACACCACTCTTCCACACACACACACACACCACGACGCTGTGCCAATTCATTACAAGTAACATTACAGTAATTTGCTCTCTCATTTAAATCAGAAAGTGAAAAATGCATAAATTAAATATATAAATTTTTATATCTCATCTATGAATATTCATGAGCTATCAAGCTATATGATTGGTCGATGGGGGCAAACATGCTTTCATATATTTCAACTAGTAAACAAGCCACCAAAATC
>BQKZ01002559.1:0-11906 GCA_036244855.1 Temnopleurus reevesii
TATGAAGCTCTTTCTCTAGCTGTGCTGTCTTCTCATTTACATTATCACTATCTTGATGAGATTCCTTTAGCTTTTGTTCTAACTCTGCAACCATGTTCTTGGCTTGAGCCAGCTCTGATTGGTATAAGCTGTGAAGAAAAAAATGAGAAAAGTAATCATAAGAAATTACAAAGCATCAGATAAATGAATACGTAATATACAGTTTGCTCCAGATTCCTATAGTTAAATATTCACAAGTGAAAATTTTGCAAAAAAAGGGAAAATGAACTTCCTCTATGAATCCACATCCAATCTGTTTCTAAAAAGTTGCTGCATAAACCCAACCAAACTACAAACATGCCTGAAAATAACATGCCTTCATAATTCTCATCATAATTCTTGCTTATGTTGCACAAGTGGTGCTTGATGCTTAAGCTTCTTCTCTAAGAAAGGCATGAAACATTTTTATAAGAAAGACCAACATTTTTATAAGAAAGACCAACAAATTAAAATGTGTATGCTCCCCTAAGTTGTTGCTTGTGTTGTGCAAGTTGGTGGTTGGTCTCTTCTAGATCCAAGCATGCCTGATGATGTTTCTTTTCCATTGTAAAAACATGAACTACTTATTCTATTACTGAGGGTATTGTGTTATCCCACCCAAACTTCACACATATACGAGTGAAAGTAAACATGATGAAGGAATTCTCACCCAAGTTGTTGCTTGTGTTGTGCAAGCTGATGGTTGGTCTCTTCCAGATCCAAGCAAGCCTGATGAAGTTTCTTTTCCATGAGCTGGGCTTCCTGGGCAGCGCTAGATCTCTGCTGACTTGAATCCTTGGCTAGGTTCGACACCTTAAGGAAACAGTGTAAAGATTTCAATTACTTGTGAGAATTTTTTCTTTTGAAAGGTTGCTTGTATATCAAAACACAAATAGTTAAAATGTGCACAAATAGTGCGGTACGATGTCTAAATGAAATAGCTCCCGTAGGACTTTGTTGCCAAAATTGATTTTTTGATTGATTTGGCTTGAATATGGTCCAAGTAAGCCAAAAATGATGGGGTTCAAATTTTCCGACCCCTCGACCCCCTCGTGGGGGGTCCACTTTGCCGCCATATTTACTGTATTAAAGCCAATGGAGGAAATAACGTGTTATTAACACTATTTCTAATAATTCTTGAGCCAATTTCCGTAAAAAGCTATCCAAGATGTACAGCAATGAATATATGATCATATTTTTTATCTGGAATAATTTTTTGCTTTCACTATATAGGGGCAGACTTAACGGAAAATTGTTAATAATGCCAAATTATCACAAAAACATTGATTTTCGGGGTTTTATGCATGTCTTTTTAGGAGAAAAGTGATGGATACGTCATTAGAACATCAAATCTATACAGGGCTAGGATGTAGTAACAACCTAAATGCTATTTATATGATTATTTTTGGGTTTTAGATATAAAAACTACCCCTTTTCAAGGGTTTCATTGAATGAAGGCATCATTTCAGCAATAGAGGGCGCCATTTCTTAAAGCAATATAATAGCATACAAACGCCCATAAATGTTTATTTTTTATCATTATGACTGTAAAACGTACTTCCTTAAAAACATGAAAAATGCAAAACCCATCCCAGGTAAATTGCACCCAAATAGAGAATGTTTTGATGACACTCCCCCCTCGCCCTCCCCCAAACCAGCTCAGTTCGGCTATGATATCGTGAAGAAAAACAAACTCAACAGATTTGTTCACAAATCGATATTTTTCGGATTCTCTGTGTGAAGTAAAGAATCATCATGATCATTCAAATAATTTCCTTCTTACAAAAAAAAGCTAAATGCTATAAGGAAAAAAAAAGCAAACTATGATATATTGTTGTGGTTACAATGGAAACTGTAATACAAATCTATATTGGAAGGGGGGGTAGTTCAATATCACCTTTCATAATGAAATCCTTAAAATCTGAAAGATTTGTAAAGTTTTGGAGAAGTTTTAAAATTTCTGGGATTGATTTCTGTTAACTGTATCATTCCTTGACAGTGAGAATAGTTATTTGAACACTTTCAGTTAAGCTAACTCTTACACCAACAACCCACTGATGCCTTCATTCAATGAAACCCTTGAAAAGGGGTAGTTTTTATATCTAAAAACCAAGAATAATCATATATATAGTATTTAGATTCTTGCTACATCCTATCACTGTCTAAATTTGATGTTTTAAAGACGTCTTCATCACGTTTCTCCTAAAAAGACATGCAGAAAAACCCCAAACTTAATGTTTTTTGTGATAATTTGACATTTTTAACAATTTTTCGTCAAGTCTGCCCCTATATAGTGAACAAAAAAATTATTCCAGATAAAAATATCATCATATATGTGTTGCTGTACATCTGGGATAGCTTTCTACGGAAATTGGCACAAAAATTCCTAGAAATAGTATTGATAACACGTTATTTCCCCCATTGGCTTTAATACAGTAAATATGGCGCCAAAGTGGACCCCCCCCCCCCCCCACGAGGGGGTCGAGGGGTCGGAAAATTTGAACCCCATCATTTTTGGCTTATTTGGACCCTATTCAAGCCCAATCAATCATAAAATCAATTTTGGCACCAAAGTCCTACGGGATGACATACCGCACTAAAAACTCATATAAGGCCACTTGTGAATTACATCTACCCTTAATAACAACTACGTGGATCCGTATGAGTTGTTGGTAGAAAGTTGCGAGCAACTGCACATTGCACTTGATCGACACATGTCAATTAACTCATTCCATATCCGTTGGCCTGTTTCCTTCACACTTTTGCACAGATTGTGTACAGCTTGTGTACAGTTCCCATACAAACATGTACACTCCCTAAATAATGCACCACACAAGGGGTTTATGGGTGAACGCACAAAGAGTTAATAACCTTGAATCAAAGTACAGACTGTGCAAGAATCAAAATGCATGTTTCAAGTTACAAATTATTTGCAATTGTTTTGTAATTGATTGTAAGCAACAACCCCATAGAAAATCTTTGTAGTGTCCAAAATAAACTATATGTGATTTTCTTAAATATTGTAATGAATTGAATAATATTGAGAGACTGTCAAAGGAAAGCCAATCAATCTCTCTTTACTTTCTTGCCAGAAGTCCATTGGATGGCATATATATTAGAATATTTTGAAGTGATGGCTAAAAATGTTAAAACATCATCTAAGAGGGTGTTGTTCAAAAGTGGCAATTGATTCCAAGTTGCAGTTGCTCGGAACGTGCCAATCAAAATCATAATATTGTTTTCATGCGCGTCTTGCTAAATGCACATACCGTGTGCGAATGAAAATACGCCTTGCAAATTGCAAAGTTGCAGTTGACTTGCAGTTGATCATTACGAACAACACCCCCTTCGACAATTACCTGTTGTTCTAGCTGTGCCTCTCTGTCCTCCAGCTCAGCCATCCTCTCAGTGCTCTGTTGCAACATCTGCTGTCTCTCTCGCAAGGCTTGTTCCAGGTCAGCGACCTTGATCCCTTTCTCTTCCGTCGCTACTGTGGCCTTCTTCCACCTCTCCTCAAGATCAGCAATCTGAGAGAATAAATGTAAAGTAAAACAATTCCAATGCAATTTGGCATATACACCAGTGCATATCTCCTTAAATAAAGCAGCTTATCTTCATGGAGTAATAATAGGAATACATTGGGACTGGTCATCTGGTTTACTTTCCATTATTTTTCTAGAATGCTAAGCACAATAATATTGAATGATCTGAAATTCAGTAAGATACAATTTCATTCATCAGTCAGAACTTGACTAAAAAAGAAAAAATATTTATTCCCTGTCAATACCAGAACAGGAGATTATATTTCACCCAACTGACCTCTCTGTCCTTGAGCGCCCTCTCTTGGTGATGTTTCCTATTAACGTCTTCTAGCTGTGTGATGTACATGGCTAGCTCTTGCTTGGAGAACTCCAGGGCGGCCTCATTGTATGCCAGCCTCATGGTCCCTTCATCAGTCTTTGAGCATTGAATGCAACTTATACATACATTTAAACTAACCTCTCTATCTTTGAGCGCCCTCTCTTGGTGATGTTTCCTATTAACGTCTTCTAGCTGTGTGATGTACATGGCTAGCTCCTGCTTGCAAACCCCCAATGCGGCCTCCATTTGTGCCAGCCTCAAGGTCCCTTCGTCGGCCTTGCTCTGAAGCGTGTTCCACAGCTTCTGGTTCTCAACGTTCTTGTTCACCAGACCCTAAAAAAAGGAAATTATTTTAATAGCGCTTATTCATCATGTACCTTGAGATGGTGAATAATTGAACATGCTACTATTTAGAAACGTCTGGAAGAGATGCAAAACTTAAGGAATTCTTATGCCTTTGCCGCAATTAACTGAAGCCGGAGGCATTAATATGAGATGTATTTGATCATTTAGGTTGTCCATCTTCAAGCGTGTTGTCCAAAGGATGCAATTGATCGCAAGTTGCATTTGATCGGAACGTGCAAATCAAAATCATTGTTTCATGTGCGCGAATGAGAATGTGTATTGTAATTTGCAACTGATTTGAAGTTTATTTGCAAACAATTGCAACTTTTGAACAACACCTAATTACACAAATGACATGAAAAAAAAAACGTATTTATCATCACTTCCGTAAGAATATATTTCGTTAAGCAATCTGGCGAGTCACATTCCAAATTCTAACATTCATGAATAGCCAAGAAGGAATGTGTGCCTAAGGCCCCTATTCCAATGGTAAAGTTAAGTCTATCCTAATACTCATAGGCCATTGTTATTAAAACAGACTGGGACACAAGAGGGTGGGCCAGAAATTCAAGTAAGGCCTAATACCCCCTCCCCTCCACCCCCCCCCCCCCACAAAAAAAGGTCTGAGATACAAAACTTAAAGTTGAGGCCATAATGCCCCTACTCTTTTCGTTCTTCTTGCTTGCAAGAAACCTTTTTTCCTTGGGGGAGTTGGTCCTTTAGCTCATATTTTCACAATTTTACACCTCCGACCCAATTATTTTTTTAATCCTAGTAAAGGCTTGTAATAGAGATATTTTATACCCTTTGGCTTTCAGCAAGGTCACTCTTGACTTTCCTCAGCTGTTCTTCTTTCTGGCTTGCCTCCCTTTGTAGCTTAGTTCTCTCATCTTGAAGGGCAAGTGTCTCTTGTGATTGATGCTCCAGCTTTTGTTGCATCTGGTAAAAGAACATAAGAAAGAACTAATGATGTATTTTGATAATATACTAATTTGTGAGTTTTTCAATATTGTTAATAAGTTTTTATCAAAATTTTTCTTTTAAAATGATGATTGATGGAAGGAGAAGAAGAGGGATGGAGAAGTTTAGGAGGAGACGTGGGAGAAAGAAGGAGAGGAGGAGGGGAATGAAGGAAAGGTGGACAAGGGAAAGGAGGGGAGGTGGATGAGGAGAGGGACAAGGAAAAGGAAGGGAATATAAGAAATATAAGATGGAGATGAGAATGGGAAGAGGAGAATGGGATGAGGAGGAGGAGGAGGAGGAGGAGGGAGACGAGAAGGAGGGCGAGGACAAAGAGGGGAAAGAGAAGAGGAAGGAAGAGTGAGAGAAGAAGAAAGGAAGAGGGACAAGGAGGAGAGGAGGAAGGGGGGAGATGGAGGAGAAAGAAGAAAGAATGGAATAAGAGGAGGGGGAGCCCAAAGAGGAGTCTGGAGATGGACAAACAAAAAGAAAGGACCACATACCAGTTCAAGTTGATTATGAAGTTCTTGACATTGCTCTCTGCTCGTCTTTTTCATCTCTTCCAACCGATTAGATTGTATTTCATCAGATGATGTCTTCTTCGCCAGCTCACCCTACAAGACAAAACAATAACTACAGCATCAGAAATAAAGTATCATACAGACAACCTTACACAGCTAAATAAAACTCATAAATATCCATGGAACTTGGACATGGAAATATGAGCCAGCATAGGAAAATATGAGATTTCATTGAATCAAATCTAATTGTTTACCGGTTAAAATATCTGTTTTTATTCCTCATGGGTCCATCAGGTCACATCTCAAATAAAATAAAAGATTATAATAAATGAAATGGAATAAAATAAACAGATAAACAAGAAAATACACACACCATCAGAAATCTTTTTCCCCTTCAATACTTATGATTTACCTTGGTGGCAGCACCGAATTGACTGATTTTAAATAGCTACATGAGCATAACAATGAAAATGGTCTTCAATAGTCATCTAAATATCATTATTAACTGGTATAAGGGAAATAAATTTTGAAATCAAGATGAGGAGTGGGTCTATGATAGCTTACTTTAGTAGCAGCAAGTTCTTTGGAGGCTGCATCAAGTTGCTCCTGTAACTGTCCAATCCTGGCCACATAGACTGAAAAGGCTGTGGTCTTTTCTTCAAGCTGCAGCTCCATAGCTGACATCTTGCCCTTGGTCTTCTTCAGCTGATGTAATTTATAAGATAAGAGATTTTATTGATGAGGGGTTAAAAAAAATGGCAAAGAAAATAACTTTAAAAACATACATATTGTAACTTTTTATTGCCATTGTAAAGTGAAACATATGGACTAAGAAACAAACTGTACATACACTGTAGCAGGAGGTAAAGCTTAGGCATTATGACAGGCAATCGGGGCAGGTTGGCATAAAAGGTTGCATTCAAATGCAACTCAAAAAATTGAATGCAAGACATGAATGCGAGTTCCTGATTGGTTAAAAATGAAGTTAAATCTAATTTTCTGACTTGCACATTTTTTATGAAATATGGTATTGGATAAATCAAATTGACCTTGCTTCTCACCATTCTGTGCGAGTATTCTCATGAATGCTTTCTGACCACACATATTATTAGTATCAATGAGTTAAATTTATGTTGCCCAAAGCATCCACAGACATTAAAAAACTTTTGTTGGTGGAGACAGAAAATGTAGGTGAATATTTGTTCTGCCCATTCATGGTTATTTGACTTTGGAAAATTCGAAGTACTTCATTAGAAAAAAACAACGGCATAGAACTATGGTTAAGACAGCACTTGTAACATATTCAAGGTGCTTTAATAAAAATGGCAAGAAACTGAGCACTATTATCTGTCAAGGCACTGGTAACATAATAAGGCACCTAGTTAGAAAAGCCAGGAGCACATCACTCTGCTGTGAGAAGGAACTGCAAGTTGCAGTTGATTAGAACGTGCCAATCAAAATCAATGTTTCATGCGCGTCTTGTCAAATGCACATACAATGCGCGAATAAAAATGCACGATACAGTTTGCAAAGTTGCAGTTAATTTGCAGTTGATTTTGAACAAAAACGCTAAAGTGTGAATTGTGGAATTCACTTGGCGTACTGCACTATGCTTTGGCAAGGCACACTTAGCTTATAAATGGTGCTTCTAAAAGCAACAAGAACAGCACCATGCTTTTGCAAGGCAATGATATAATTTACCTCCTTCTCCAGGGTGATCACTTGAGTAGATTTCTCTTGAACCTCCGCATGAAGGTGATTAAGCTGATCATCCCTCAGAGACAGACGAGATTCAAGAGAGGACCGGCCAGAATCACTTTCAGCAAGCTTCTGCTTGAGACGGCTGTTCTCATTGGACCTTTTAGCCGCTTCTGATTCCAGACCCCCAATCACCTTCTCTAAATCAAGAATCCTCCTTTCCCCTGAATGAGAAAGCAAGACATGATTATATGAATTATGATGTCAAGACACTAAAAGAAGTGTTTCTTTCTCTATTTTATTGCGTGCTTGGGAAATGCTTTTTAGCATGCCATCCTTCCCAGTCTTCAAATCATACATCTGTCACTAAGGTTCTAAGTGATATAGTATATCGAGCACTTGATTGGCTGATGGTCTGGGAATTTGGCTTTTTAGATATTGCTAGAAATTAGTATTCAATTGCAATCAACTGCAAATCAATTGTAAAATGAAATGTTCACTTAGTCTGCACATTCAGAAATTTGCAATTCATTGTCTCTTTCTAGCAACATCCCTTTTGAAGGTTTAACTTACCTAGCTTACTCTTCTCCATCAGACTAGCCAGCTGTGCTTTCAGACCAGTAGGGCTCTGACCTTTACCACCATCCTGTCGGGATGCGAGGCTGGGTTGATGGTCGGGGAACTGTGAGGATCTCAGCTGCTGAATCTCCACATCCTTCATTGCCAGCTGATACCTGGGAGAAAGAGAGTGTTTGGCATTTGGATAAGAGAAAGAAAGAGAAGCTAAGGGGATGTGTTACAAAGATGGAATAGATCCCAAATCAACTGCAAATCAGTTGCAAATTGTAACATGTAATTTCATTCATGCATGGTATGCGCTTTTAACACGACTGGCATAAAACATATAATTTGATTGGTGCGTTCTGATCAATTGCAACTTCCAAACAACATCGCCTTAGATACCCAAGGTATGAAGGAATAGTCTCACATTGAGGGTATGCAGATGAGATTAGATTTTGTTCTATAGGATGAAATCTCAATTCATTTATCTATATATTTATCCAGCCATCCATCCAGCCATCCATACATTCACCCATCCATACATTCACCCATCCATCCATCCATCCATCCATCAATTAATTAGTTCATTTATATATTTCCTTTCGCAGACATCTAGTACCATCCTTCCATATCAATGTCCGACAGAAGTGACCGACTTCCAACTCAATTCTACGAAATGAAGGATCTAATAGGGATTACCTTTTGACGCACAAGCTTGGCTTACCTGAGCTCTGACAGGGCCGTAGATTTGTTTGCGGAAGCAAGCTCTTTATCAGGCTCAAAACCTGAATCTCTGGAAGGGCCCAAAGATTGTGAAGCCCTTCTTGCAACCGCTGCCTCTAGCTTCTGCAGCTGGTCACGGCTGCTCTCGATGTCCCTCTGACACTCTGCAAGCCGCTCGCTCTGTCTCCCCGTCAGCTCTGAGAGCTCCTTGTTCTCCCTGTCTTTGGTGAGGAGGGCAGTCTCCAGATCCTGGATCCGGGTGGCGTGCTCCTGAGCCTCCTGCCTGGAGCCAAGGAGCGCAGTCTCGGTGTGGCTCAACTTGTTGCTCGACTCCCTTAGGACTCTGAACATGGAAATAATAACAATAAAATGAACAACAATAATACATTGAAATGGAAGTAGATTAACCCTAATTATGCAAATTTATGCATGAAATCTTAAATTCTGCTCTATTTCACTCATTGCAGCTCCTAGAAAGCTCATTTTCGGTAGGAATATTCTCTATATCAATCCTCACAATATTACTTGGAAAAAAATTTGGTATGACAAGGTATTTCCTATGTTTTTTATTGTTTTATGAATTTCTTATGTATTTCTATGTTTTTTTTACTTTTTGTTTTCCATTGTTTTTTGGATGAAATTTATTGCAGAACATTTTTTTAGCATATTTATGCTAAAATGAATTAATTTCAACCCATAATATTGAAAATAACTACATCTTTATGAATTCAAACTGAAATCACAATTTACATTGACTTTGTACACAAAATCACGTTTTTGACCGAATTTTGGTCTGACATGCATGTACAGAAAGTGGCGCGGTGACGTAACCATACGCCCAATTTTTACGAAAATAGTCTTAAAAGTTGCGCAAGACTTGAAAGAAAAAAGTCAGCGAGTCTCGCGCTGAAAAAATTGTGCGCGGCAGAGCGATCGCGAAATTTGTCAAGGGGGGGTCAAATTGACCGCCCCCCCCCCTCCAGTATAAACTTGGTCTGAAAAGCCCAGTTGAAATCGGGTTACACAAGTCTTTTTGTACATTGTTCTNGTATTCCTTCAAATGGAAAGATGAACGGAGAAGAGTGTCAACAACTTCATCATTAATCTGAAATTATATGTGGCCTTCTCTAATGCCTCCTCCCAATCCATATAACACCACTTTGGCTCTCCCCCCCCCTCCTCCTTTTATTTGTTTCCCCTCTTCCTCCTCCTTTAAATCAGATTTAAAACAATAACTATTGAGGGGCAGCTTTTGTCCAAACTCACCTTATTTCATGTCTATCACTCTGGAGATTCTCATTAAGAGCAAAAGCCATATATTTGCTCACAGTCAAAACGCTTTGACTTGACAAGGTTTTGTAGGATGATTATAGAAAGGGGCATCTTTTGTCCAAACTCATCTTATTTCATCTCTAGCATCTTGAAGATCCTCCTCATGAACTGTGGCCTTCTCAAGAAGTTCTTCTCGTTCGCGGTCACAATGCTGCAGACTGCCTCTCAAATTAAAAAAGGTCACTCAGGACGCCCTGTTGAGGTGATTTCTTTTGTCTAAACTCACCTTATTTCATCTCTAGCATCCTGAAGATCCTCCTCCAGAGCTGTGGCCCTCTCAAGCAACTCCTCTCGCTCACGATCGCAATGCTGCAGACTGCCTCTCAAATGCTCCTCAGAGGCTGAGAGCTGAGAAGGAAAGAAAAGTAAACGATTCATAAAATGAAATGGAGCATCAAACAGCAAATTCATGTGGTAAAAGCAACATATTGATTTTAGTTCACAAGAACAATAAATATACACAAAGGGATTCAAGAAAAGAAGAAACAAGCTGAGTATTATATTGTATTTTTTCATTAAGTAAAGGTTATCTGAAAGAGTTTGAATCGCAAGTAGTTGATACTTCAAATTCTGTAGTTTGGCCCAAGAAATGGAAATATGGATAAAAAAAATTATATTGCGCACCATACTGAATCACATTATTGTTAGGCACAACCTTTTAGGACTGGGCTAATTCCAGAGTTAACGCATTTATTTAATATACAATAAAACCAGGAAGATTGAAGCGATAGATGAACAGGTACCAATCATGAATGGAAATTGAATAGGAATTAAATTTGAAAAAGCAGAAATTGGCTCACCTTTTGGAGTTGATCCTGGGTGTTTAATCTGTAATTCTGTAACTCTTCACTAAGCTCTTCTATTCTTTGTGCAGTTTCGTTCCTTTGTAACTCCATCCTGATCAGAAAAATAGCAAAAACAAATACAATGTTATGAGAATGGGTAGCATATAATAAAAATAGCAGTAAACTTGGTAGCTCTGATGAATATAGATAGATATGCTTGACAGATATGCTTTGATGAGAACTTAGGTAAGAAAGAGAAAACAATTATCTGTAGAAAACTACAATTTTGAATTGAAAATTTAAAAATTAGATTCTTCTTTCCAAATTTGTAAATGTTGAGAGATTATTCAATGAATAAATATTTGCATGATTCAAAATGCTTAAATATCAAAGACATGTTTCTTTAGACATTCAAAATTTGAAAGTAAATTCTCTATCCCTCCCTCAATAGACTCTAGCATGCAGCACTGTACAAGCTTAAATTAGGGGGTAGTTTTATATTCACTATCTTCACAGGCCTGTCCTCACCATTCACATTCCTTATAATATACATTCATGTGGAAACAAGCATTATTCAAAACGTGATCTAATGATTATTTCTTGCCATTACTTGCAAAAACCCCAAGACATCTCTAAGCTAAAATATTGAATTATCTGTATTTCCTTTTGAAAATAGTACTCTTTTGATCTAACCTTGAAAGGACTTATGCACACAACAAAGATTGACTGCATTGTAATCAAAGTGATACCTCACCTATCTCTTAGTTTCTGTTCTTCTAGCAAGTCTGAATGGATCTTTTTCATCTCCTGCCGGTGTCTGTGAATGAGGGAATCCTTGTCCGATAGCTTCCTGCCACTCTCGTCAAGACTCTTTTCTGCCATTCTGCAAGGGGAATAAATTCCAATAATATAAGTGGATAAGCAATCTATTGCAAATTGGTCTTTACATATGATAGCAAACAACCAAGCCCTAGTCAGAGTCAGAGTATTAAATGTAATCTCTACTGGATTATGAGTATATTCAAACAAATAATTGTTATTTACTCTTCAATATTAAAACCTATTGTAATCAAATTGAAGGGAAATTCTATGTTAAGATAGT
>BQKZ01002559.1:18054-33180 GCA_036244855.1 Temnopleurus reevesii
AAAAATATAACTATTTTGAAAATCTTAAGATATTTTTCAAATATTCATAACTTTTTTATTTGTTGTCCGTTTTCGCTCAAACTTTTTTTCATCTGTTTGTCTGATTTTTGCGCTTTGGATCAGAGCAAGAAATTCTTGGTCCGGAGTCCTCCTTTAAGTTTTCGTTCTCGAAAGCTAAATATTTTAAGTTCGAAATTTCCCTAATGCGCATGCGCGACAGAATCTACCGTAAAAATAGTCCACAGGAATTCGTTTACGGTACCGTAAAGATAGCCACTGCGTTTCAAGAAAAAGTCTTGATTTCACCGAGCGCGTGAGTTACATCGAGTATGTCATTGAGGCGCAGAGGAGGAGCCCCCTACCATACTATCCTATGAAAGGGTGCGGTAGTGCGTCGGCAAAGATTTTTGCACCAGATTCGCCCAACAAACATTTGGTGGCAGACCCGGAGAATAGCGACCAGATTGCGTGCGCGCGCCATGTAAAAATTGCAAACATCGGCGGCAGAAGTCCAAAAATAAAATACATACAGGTAACTATCCACAAAAGTTTACACTTTTTAACACCGAAATCGATTAAATTTTCAAAAGATTTCTTGAAATATAGAAGGAGGAGAAAGAAAAATAACATTTAACACTATTATTCTGTTTTTATAAAAGTCGCTTGGACTTGTATTGTGGATGGTTACCTCGTACCTGTGGATAATTTTGGACTTCTGTCATCGATGTTTGCATTTTTACATGGTGCGCGCACGCGATCTGGTTGCTATTCTCTGGATTTGCCGGAGAATGGGCCAGGGAGTGGGGCGAACATGGTCATGGCTTTGTATTAGGGCGCTAGCTATTGAATGTTCATATCCAGCCTCCACTGCTGCCTGTCTACACATGTAATTGTAATGGCAAACCCGGTTGTGGATAGCTGATAGCGACCAGATGGTGTACGTGTGCCACGTAAAAATTGCAAACGCTGGTGGCATAAGCCCATAAATACAGTCCAAAAGCGACCTTTATTACATTTTTATAAACAGAGTAATGGTTTTGAATGTTATTTTCTTTCCCCTCCTTCCATATTTCATGAAATGTGATGAATATTTAATCGATTTTGGTGTTATAAAAATGTAAACTTAGCCAACTTTAAAAATGTTTGTTGGTCGAATCTGTTGCAAAAATCGTCGTTGACGCACTACCGCACGCTTCAATTGGAATGTAAACAAATTTAGTACATCGCGCGCAGTCGCTGTTCTCTGGGTTTACCCTTGTATGATGGGAGGTCGCACGTCTGTGTACCTAAATTTTCAAAGTTTCAGCTTGAAAAAAGCATGAAGTCAATGAATATCCAATTCATATTTATCACAAATATCCTCAAGATTATGTGTGAGAAATATCTCAGCAAAATCTGACCAAGAACAATATCGACAGTCATTTTAGAGGACATATACACCCCTCTCATTTTTGCAGTTCAAAATATTTGGGTCCCTTCTCTGCGTCCCATTCACTTTACACGCGGTTGGAGATTTTTTTGAAAAATGTCTTGATGTCACGGAGCGCGAGAGTTGCATTGCGTATGTCAATGAGGCGCAGATGAGGGACCTGGCGCAGAGGAGGAAGCCCCTACCATACTGATGTAGGGACGTTTTTTCGAACGAGGGGCAAGGCATCTCAGACTCCATTCTTCGCCGCACATGCTTGTGTGCGGCTGGACATGAAAATTAGATTATCAAAATTATTTATTATTCATTATTGGCATCTTTCACAGTCTCACCTTCAATGGTGCGAAGTAATTGTGATTCAGTTCAAGTTTAATCGGCTGAATCTCTGGCATTTGTCATGCCTGTAGGAAACTGAAGTTGGCGCCAAATTTCTGATCATAATCATCAGGCCGGCTGAACTTTACATTAATTTGGCAATTACTTCAGTATTTTGCAGCGACTTCGCGATGACAAACATGACGAAGGAGCGCCAAATATTCAATCCATAAATCTTTAATATAATCATAATTTATTGGCATCATTGAAGGTGAGAAAAGTGTTATCAATTAAGAATTTCAATTTGTTATGAATTTTTCTAAATTAGCTAGCAGAGGAAACAAAATGAATTAAAAAAACATTATTCTTAATTTCCAAGGAGCTGTTTTCTACATGCACATGAGCACTTCACTCGGCACCAACATGTGTGTGCATAAACTTGTTATATTGGAGCTTACCAATGTGACACAATATACAAAATTACTCCTTCCCAAGGATAACCTATTACACCAGAAGGAGAAGAAAATAAGCTGGCTGATTTGACACCAGTTTCACTTGACTCATCTCCACTTCGCTTTGCAGGGGTTTGTGAAAGTTGTGAAGAACAAGGCGTACTTCAAGCGGTACCAGGTCAAGTTCCGCCGCCGTCGCGAGGGTAGGACCGATTATCAGGCCCGTCGCTTCCTGGTTGTGCAGGACAAGAACAAGTACAACACACCCAAGTACCGCATGATAGTTCGCTTCACTAACAAGAATATCACATGTCAGGTCAGCACCCAGAAGAATTGTATATTTTAATTTCTATTTTATAATAAAATAATGATATGAAAATGCTTTTTAATCATTATTATCACAATTGCTAAGGATTTATGAAATATTATAACATGTCTAGGCCAATCTAGTATGTAAATGTAATGTATTAGGAGAAATAATCTCATGGTATCAGAAAATAAATGTATTATGCGAACACCTTGCCAAGTTTTTTTTTTGGGGGGGGGGGGGGTCAATCTGTATGAGCATTGATTACAAAGATAGTAAGTTACTTGTGGAGAACACACCTTTGTCCCATAAGTGCCTTGACAGTAAGATGGTCCATGGTTGGTGTTACATGGCCTGTGCCAAAGTGGCTTAACTTTATACCTGGGGAATACATGAAAATATTTTGTTGAGAACCCCAAGATAAGAAAGTTGCAGAGCTGCCAACCAAAATCCGTATTTTCCTTCCCTTTCGTTTTCTTATGGAGTACTTTATTATATGGCCATCAGTAATTAAGTAAGACATTGTTATGTCCATAATACCACCTTTTTGTCTCTTTGAATCAATGGCATCAGCTGGAAAGCATCTGGAAGCTATTTATAAGATCGAGAGGTATGCCATTTTGTATAGCAGCAAAACATTCATTCGGTGGATGAAAAAGCATTTTTATGGGAGAAACAGGTGTGTTGGTATATATTCTTCTTCGTCTGTAAACTGATCTTGAATATCTATTCAATTCAACACTCCCTTGCTATGTGTAATAGAGTTGAAATGTGGAAAGGAATCCGTACTGGTTGGCAGCTATGAAGTTGGTCTATTTCTGATTGCTGATCATGTTTTCTTTAGCACACTACCTGGACTTTGACTTTGAAGTGTTCAGAGTGAAAGAGTTATTTTATATGGGGGTGGGGGGGGGTGCTCCTTTACCCTGTGATGATTTGCCAAAACATAGCTGGAATTACCGTATGATGCACACTGATTCAAGTTTGGCGGCTGAGGGTTTATGAGTCTACTTCAAGAAAACGATACTCTTCATTCCTTCTGAGTGTCAAAATTTTATCCAACAGGCTTGTCTTGTCTTTGTGATATGCCCACAATGAAAATTGATTATTACGGCATTTTAGGTGTAAATTGTGACCAGTCTCACTGTTATCTAATTATTTTATTGTAATTAATATGAAATACATGTAACTGTAATCATATCAATTTATTTCAAACCAACGTAAGAAAGGATAAGAAAATCACATTCTCGTCCTTTCTTGTAAAGCACTGTTATAATCACTTGGCACTTACAATGTAGATGTAACTCTTAGTTTTCCACAAATACTCTTTCATGGGGTTTGTCTGTGTAATGTCTGTTTTTCAATATCCATGAATTGTAATTCACACACTGAACTTTACTTCTGTTCTGTTTCTGCAGATAGCGTACGCCAAACTGGAGGGAGATGTCATTGTATGCGCTGCATACGCACATGAGCTCCCCCGATATGGTGTCAAGGTCGGGCTGACCAATTATGCTGCAGCGTACTGCACAGGACTGCTCCTGGCTCGCAGGGTAAGTTTCAAAACATCACAGACGTTAACGTCAGGACCCGACTTTAAAGGGAGCCCGGTGGCAAATGGCTACCCAAAACTGCAAGGGGCTCCTTAGAAAATTAGTTTTGGAGCCCGACTGGCTCTCCAGCTTCTTTGATCAACGATTTTCATGAAATTACAAGGTAAAACTGGGCTCATCAAGACTTATATGGATGCCAACAAAAAAAAGTTACGGAGCCCGGCTGGCTCCCTAAAGAAAAAATAAAGGTCAATCCCTATATATATAGAATGTCTTCTTTGCCAATTAGTTTGGATAAGGATTACCTCACTCTGTGGATGTATGTCATTATAGGAAATATAGTGTGCATCCATCTTTTTTTACAAAAAAATCTTTTATTTGACAGCAATTTTCGGTATGATTATTGTAAATTATGTAAACCATACTATGTGATAGGTGTGGCAATATGTATCTTTGGTGAACATTCTTGTAAATTATGTGTTGTTTACATGTATGTCAGTAAATAAATGATGATTGTCATAGATAATGTTTGCAATGTTTCCAGTATGATTGTCTTCATATGTTTTGCAGACAACTGTTAATTTTCATACTATATTCGGAAGAACCAGGATAGATAAGAGTAAGGAATGTAATATCCATTTTATGTTCCTGTTTTTCAGCGTACACAAAGGCTTTTTGCAACAGGGATGTCATTAATGGCTCATGAAGGCTTGAAAGTTGGGTTTTTTTTTTCATTTTGTCCCCCATCTTTGGCCATTTTCATAATATTTGTTGCTTTTCTTGAGCAGATTCTGAAGAAGTTCAACTTGGACAGAATCTACGAAGGACAGACGGAGCCAGACGGTGACGACTACATGGTAGAGTCAGAGGAGGGCAAGGCCGGCGCCTTCCGCTGCTTCCTTGACGTCGGACTCGCCAGGACCACCACTGGAGCCAAGGTGTTTGGGGCACTCAAGGGCGCCGTCGATGGTGGACTTGAGATCCCACACAGGTGAGAAAACATTGGTCATATTCATTCTTTTCTCTCTCCATAAATACAGTCAACCGTGCCCAAGTTGAATTTGTTTGGACTGAAGTAATGGCTTCAATTCAGAGAAGATTTGACTCTGGAGGGATAAAATTAATAGAATAGAAAGAAAAAGGGTCTTGAAAAATCCTTCAACTATGGCAATTATTCGACTTGTGTGAGGTCGACTTGGGCAAGGTTGATTATATTTTGTACTTTTTTTGCTCATATACCCTGTGATGATATGCCAAAACATAGCTGGAATTACCGTATGATACACACTGATTCAAGTTTGGCAACTGAGGGTACCATCACAAATTCATTATGCTAGAAGCAAATTGTTTGGATGAAGATGTCAGTATTTTTGGTGCTTTTTCTTCAAAAGGAAAGGAAGTATAGTCTTGCATTAAGACCATCGTCGAGACTGTCAATTATTTAATGCTTATTCAATAGTGGTAAATTTATTTCACTGTGAGCAGAAGGGACACGGGTGTTGAACAAAGTAAACAACCTCCATTCAAGCACAAACTCCTGATTTTGTCGACTACAGTCCCCCACGCTGACTTGCTTCTGTTGACTCTGGTTGACGAGATAAGCACACAATACTCCATGCTGTAGGAAAAACCTAGCAGTCTTGTGGTACATGATGAAGCATGTTATAAGTTGAACAACAGCTGGCTGGACACAAAAAAATGTTTCCATCCTCCTTATTCTGTAGAAAATCTTGAACAAAGGTCGCACCTTTGAATTTCTTTTTTTTATCATGAAGTGTTGTAAATGCTTAAAGTTGTTAACTTTGTCTCAATTTTCTCTCTTCTGCTCGCAGTGCTTGTTATGCAGAAAATGATTATAATGATAATGAACAGCTTTTATATAGCGCTCATCAACTCTTTATGAAGAATTCCCTAAGCGCTCTACAATTACAGCATTATTACCCTGGCTTTAGCATTGCATGTATTAGGCGCATAAGCTTTTTCAAGGAATGAATTCCTACCCGGTACCCATTCATCTTACCTGGGTCAAATGCTACACATTGTGGATCAATTTCTTGCTGAAGGAAAGTAACGCCATGGATGGGATTCAAACCTACGACCCTCTGGTTGAAAGGCGAGCCATAGAACCACTACACCATACAGACATTAAAATACAATTTACCTGTCTCCCCCTTTCAGCAACAAGCGTTTCCCAGGCTTCGACTCTGAGAGTGGTGAATTCAGCGCAGAGGTCCACAGGAAGTACATCTTCGGAGGTCACGTCAGCGACTACATGAAGGAGCTTCAGGAGGAGGATGACGAGGCCTACAAGCGCCAGTTCTCGCGATTCATCAAGAATGACATCACTGCCGACTCGGTATGTATCCGCATCAATGGCCAATTGATATTTTAGTTTAGACACTCTCTTGTTCTTTTGTCCCAGACACCCTTGTCAGAAGAGGAAGAATTTTCTCTTAAATAGAGATACATGCCCCCCCCCCCCCTTCTCAAATCTAGGCTGACAATCATGCAAAATTTGGCATGGATATGACCTGCGATTTAAACTGCCAGATTTCATAGATCAATTTTTCAAGAATCTTTTTATACTAATTGCGTATTTATTATGCATTA
This sequence comes from Temnopleurus reevesii, assembly GCA_036244855.1. NCBI lineage: Eukaryota > Metazoa > Echinodermata > Echinoidea > Temnopleuroida > Temnopleuridae > Temnopleurus > Temnopleurus reevesii. Next base: position 24,721 of record BQKZ01002559.1, read on the forward strand.
TGTAAAATAGATAAATCACCTAATAGAAACCGAGAATGATGGCGCACAGCTGGGAAAAAAATTTGGCGGCATGGTGTAGCAGAACATAAATTGTACGTCCCCCCCCCCCCCCCCATACCCAGAAAAGCACGGTCTTCGATTTTGCCAGTCCTCTTTGTAGACTTGTATGAATTTGATGTGTTGTTATTTACCTCACCCTATGATGATATGCCAAAACTTAGCTGGAATTACCGTATGAAATTCATTGATTCTATCTTGGCAACTGAGGGTTAAAAAAAATTGCAGATTCGGCCATAACCTTGCCCCCGTTTTGTTTCAAGAAAAGCATGCCTACGTAGAATGTGTATTCTACATTAGATACTAGATAAAGAGATGTGATGTGAGATACCAAGCACCACAATGTCCACATTAGTGCTCGTGTGCAGAGTGTTTTCTTTTTTTGCAAAGTGAGATCCATTATTGATTTTTCAACAAAAAAAAAAAGCACTGCAGACTAGTGAATGAAGGCAGCTGTGGGTGACTCAAGAAGCATTTGCCCCCCCCCCCCATGTTGTTTAATCACTAATATTTTTGAGCTAAATCTCAGAGTTGGAACTGGAAGCTACTGCTCCTGTAGCCTTGACTCGGCCGTCACTGCACGGTCCAGGATGAAGCTCGCAATTACAATTTAATTGCCCAATGTCTTATGAATCCTTCCTAAGAGTCTCATTGAGCAGGTTTCCCACTTTAAAATAGATTTTGCATTTAGGGGAAATATCAGGGAATTTAAAGTCAGTCCGTCATGATCGACATGACTTCTGGTTGCGAGCGCGCACGGACGGCGTGTTGCGTATTGGCAACAACGATATGAAAATTTCCTTGCTTACGCACCTTGCCAAGCTCAGAAACTTGGAACACTTAGTACGACTTTTCGATCCTTGTTGTTGCGTGTAACTTTGATTCGTCCCCTCTTTGGCTTGGATTTTTTTTCTTCTAAAAACGTGCGGAATGCATACGTTTGCGACTGCCGAGCTGTGAGCTAGCAAAATAAGCTTGCTTACTCGCTATTCAAGGTAAAAAAACAAACGTGATTTTCTGTTCGGCAATCTTCGCAATCAAATGGCTGTGGACAGTTTAGCTCGCAACCGGAAGTCCTGTTGATCATGACGGACTGACTTTAATAATAACTCCTTAAAATCATGAAATTTCGTTCTTAAATAGTGGAAACCATACCATGCCTATCGTCAAAATAGGTTGAAATTAGTGATTATGATATATTAGTGACAAAGATATCCAGGGTTGTGTTATATACAGCTGTTTGTAGATCTATGCCTAGCTTTATGAAACACAACCCAGGGAGAGGTTTCACCAAGATAAGAAACACTTAACGAACGACTTTACGTTCGACTGGTACCCCTTCTTGTGCGTAATAATTCATAATAGTGCGCGCATTCAGCCCAAGAATTGATACCAGTCGAACGTAAAGTTGTGCGTAGCTTTAAGAACGACTTGGTGAAACACCTCCCAGGATTTTTTTACGATTCATTGGAGGAAAATCAGGGATTTTAATTTTCTTTTTTCAAATAGTAGGAACCATGTTTATTCCTTGGTGCCAGGGCTGTTGTTTTTCTTTTCTCTTTTCTCTCGCCATCTGCAGCATTTAAAGGGGTGGTCACACCGGCCGAACGGAGCTGTAGCAGTCCATTAGCAGTGCTGCCAAGTCTCCTGGATTCCGCAGGAGACTCCTGGAAATGGGCCACAATAAATGCATGTTTTTGAGCAATCTCCTGGATTATGGAAACATTGATGCCATTAGGTTGTGTGCATTTTATAGACATCTACTGGATTTCTTCCACAATCTCCCTGATTGTTGCTGTTAAATGTTGGTAGCTCTGCATTAGCGGTAGGGATTTAATCTGAAAAGAGATACCCTAGAGTTTCGGTGTGTGCTTGTGCAGAGAGTGATACAGGGTATGCATTGTGTGACTACATCTGTTACACAGCATTGTTCCTTCCTACAGCCTAGGGTAAGGCAAAAACAATACAGTGTGTCATGTAGTGAAAGGTTGCATACTCTGTATCATGCTCACACAAACACACAGAAAGCTTAGGGTCTGTACTTGCAGACTACGCTAAAGGACCGCTACAGCTCCGCTCGGCCGGTGTGACCATACCTTTAGAATTACATCATCATCGAGCTAGACTCGAACAATGTATTTCAAAATGCTATCATTCCTGAAGTCTTCCTAATCTACTTTTTCTTTTTACAGCTTGAGGCCATGTACAAGAAGGCCCACGATTCCATCAGGGCTGATCCAGAAGCCAAGCCGAAGAAGGAGTTTGCTGGAAAGACCAAGAGGTGAGAGCCAAATACCTTCCAAATATTAGCTTTAGCTGTCTCGAGTTAACAAGCATGGCCATTTTTTTTAATAAAATATGTACGTGCAACTCTGCCTAAGTTGAATCTCTTGGGGAAAGAAGGACATATATTCGATTTAAAAGAAAATCAACTTAAAAGGTGTAAATGATACAGGTTTTTATTGGACTTGGTCCTTATAATCTCATTGACTTAAGAATTATTCAACTGAGACAATTTTGTCTTAGGCAGAATCCACTATCTAGGTGGAATACGTCGGGACAAAAAAAAAATCTCTTTGATTTAGGCACTTAGAAGAGGTAAATGATAGAGGTTTTATATGACTTGATTCAAATAATCTTATCGACTTAGGAATTATTCAACTTAGACAATTTCGGCTTAGGTAGAGTTGTTCTTTGGCTTTTCATTCCCTTGTAACCTTGTAAGTCCTATTTTACACATGAAATGGGTGACTTNTATAAAAGATTTTGTAGCTTTGGACTTGTTTGAACACCCTGTGATGATATGCCAAAACACAGCTGGAATTACCGTATGATACACCTTGATTCAAGCTTGGCGGCTGAGGGTATTACGACCAAATAAAAATGCAGGTGGTGTTTGGCATATGCACATTTCCCCACTACGAGTTCATTACAGTGGAATACCATGATGTTGAGGTTGTTGGAACCATGAAAATAGACCTCTTGCAGAGATGCCAGATTTCAGGCAAAAGCCTGAATTAAAGACCTGGCTTTTTATTATCAGGCCACAGGTTTAGCATGATTTAGGTGTACAAATGTTACATTCTTCACAATTTTCAGGGTAAGAAGTTGGTTTGCCTTCTGCATAATCTAGTACAGGACACCACTTTGATTGTTCTTTCCTCGTGCTTGAGTTCCAGCTATTTGATGAATCGGTTCCACATTTACCTTATTTTCTTTCCTTCCTTTCCCCACAGATGGAACCGTGCCAAGATGACCCTCGCTCAACGCAAGGACCGCGTCAAACAGAAGAAGGCTTCCTTCCTCTGGGCCAACCAGTCTCACGACTAACCCCTCAGCTCTCCATCCTCCTCAAGAAACACCAATCTCACAAGTACTCCATTTCCAGAATGAACAATGATACCAGAAACCACATGAATCACATCACATGGGACACATTACATGGAATTCTCCGCTCTTCGTTGTATCTGTCGTAGATGCTGGCTGACTAAGAACGAATTAAATAATTGACTGGCGAACGACATGATGACATCGGCAACCAACTAGCAATGGGCTGGTTGAATACAGTGTAGCTAATAAATACAGATTCGTATTTAAAATGCATTATGGTTGTGTGATGTTTCATTTTGTAGTTTTACTTGCTTACTGAGCAGAGATTCCAAGTGATTTGGAATATGAATGAGGTCAAAACAAGTTGAATAATGCAACAGCTGAACGAAAGTTGGAGAAAACGTGACAATAACCGTACTCTCAGCCATTCACTTGTACATGTTACGGTTGGCATCTCTGTTTGAGTTATGTGCTCTCTGATTGAGCTGAAAGCATGGTGATTATTGATTGGCTTATGAGAGGATTAGAGGATTATAAAGCCGAGAGACATGAGGGGTGTTGTTCAAAAGTTGCAATTGGTTGCAGTTGATAGGAACACACCAATCAAAATCATTGTTTCATGCACAAATGAAAATGTGTGTTACAATTTGCAACTGATTTGCAGTTTATTTGCGATCCATTGCAACTTTTGAACAATGCCCCCTTAGCTAGATAACCAAGGGGGTGTTTCATAGAGATTTGTCGCATAGACAATGAGTCAGCGCTGACAAATTCCTTGATTGTGATTGGATAAAAAGCACCATAGCTGACAGTTGCTATGGGAACTGTCGGAAAATGACTCCTTGTCGCTGCGAAAAATCTTGATGAAACAACCCCTGAAATGCCAAACCTACCAAAATATGCAACAGGATAGAAAAAAATAGCCAAACCAATTTTTTGTCATGAGAAAAAACATGTTTATAATAAAAATACTCTTTCTGGCATGAGATAATACAGTGGAAACCTTGCTATAAGAAGGTCCGTAGGATATGTGAAATAAAAATATAATATGTAGAGCTGGGACTTAGCAACTGGCGTTGTTGTAGGTCATTTGTGTTTTTAATAACGAGCTTCCACATTATTTTGTTTCGCCATTTAGCAACCCTCACTTTAAATTCTGTCTTGGTTCATATTTCAGGAGATTGGCATTTCTGGATTACTCTAAACAGAAATCTTTGAGAGCATTTAACTTGGGTTAAAATTTTAAATTTTTTCACTACAGGACACACAACTCAATATTCCAAAACGTTCAACAATGATCACCATTCACTCTTGTGCAAAAGTTCAACCTTTTTTTCTTGGAAACCGAAAATATTGCCAAAGAATTTTTAAAAAATGCAGGAGTAGAAATACCTGAAGAGCTGAGCTATAAAAGAGTGTGGGGCATGTGTGTGTGTTTGTATGGGTATATGAGTGAGAGAATACAGTGAAGCCTTGTTAAAAGAAGGTCCTTGAGACCATGAAAATGTCCTCGTTTTCTCGGGTATCATGAAATATTTGGAAGAGAAACAAGAGAGTGCAAGACTAGGGGGTGTACCGTGTTGTTCAGAAGTTGCAGTTGATCAAAACGCACCAATCAAAATCATTGTTTCATGCGCATATTATTAAATGTGCATACCGTGCGCGAATGAAAATGCGTGCTACAATTGTCAAAGTTGCAGTTGATTTTGAGCAACGCCCCATAAGACTATAAAAACCACCTTTGTGTACAGTGGAACTCTGTATAAAGAGCTACTTGTGACCACGAAAAATAACTTCTACATGTAGCAGTAATCTTGTTATAGCAGGGTTAAAACAATGAATTATAAAGCGCTGGGACCAAACTTATATCTTTTTCTCAGAAATATTGTTATATCAGGGGCTTGTAACATAAAAGATGCAATTGAACTTGCAATAAGTATTTATCGTAAGTCTATGGCAAAACCAGAGAGTATTAATGTTAATACTCTCTGGGCAAAACGTGTACCAAAGAGATGCAATTAATTGCAAGATTATTTGCATCTTTTTTATGTTACAGGCCCCAGGTCTCCTTATACCATGTTTTCACTGTTTCTGACCTCATTTTTAACAAGGCTCTATATGACATTGTGTTAGATCACATAAAGTGCATTGGGGATATGAATGAACTTTGATGTAGTGCTCCAAAGATATACCAGGTGCATGGGCAGAAAGAGGAAAAAAATCTACACTATATTTGACCATTTTTATTCTGTCCTTTGTCACTGGATGCAGATAAATTTTTAATTAAAATAATCACTCGAGTGGTCTCAAATTGGCAGCGCAGGCATCCTTTGAAAATCACCAATTTCCACCCAAATTTGTAACTTTTTAACATACTTTTTGACAAAGGAGATTCAATATGGCAACATAACATTCAATTGGAACGTTCTAAAAACAGAATTTTAAATATTCGAGTTGCCAATTTAGGAAAGGAATAGTGATTGAATTTGTTGCAAAATAATTCCTGTCCTAAATGGGATCATGGATTTGTTGGAACGTTGTCCCGCCAAGAGAGAATGGCACTGGGGCCAATTTATGGCCATGATCATCATAGATTAAAGGCATTGTTTAACATTGTTTTCATTTAAAAAATTCTCAACTTCCAGATCCTAGAGGTTATCTGAAAGGTTGATGGTGCATATAAACTAAACTGGGAAAATATTAGGCTTTAAAATTAACGTCTAGTGCTTGAAACAAGCAAAAATCTAAAACGTTGCCTCCATAGGCATTGTACATGAATTAATGCGTCATCCTAATGCTTTAATTCAATGTACATAGATTTCTCGATAGTGCATGAATAACTTTCTTTATTTTTGGATCCTCTGTTGATTTTTCATCTATCTGAATATATTTAGATAGGACAGACAGCCCGGCTTGAGAATTTTTTTAATTAAACATTTTTAAGGTGCCTTTGAGCTGAAATTTGAGTAGTGTGGCTGCTTCATTCTTTGTACTACCGGAATTAATATGGTAATAAAAACAAGGATAGCTTTAGTATATTTGCAGGATGAAAAAAATGGAACCAGAAAATGGTTGCCATGGAAATATCTGGCATAAATATTTTCGGCCAGGGGATCATATGGCACAAAATAATGCAATGGTACTTCGGGATTTTGGAAGAAGATTCCCCAACACATTTGAGCCTCATAAAGAGGTCGCATTTAGCGAGAAACCTGTTATAACAAGTTGATTTTATTGGTCCCAGCTCTTTATAGTTCTTTGGAGGTTTTTACCCTGATATAGTGAGGAACATGACATAACAAGGTAATTTTCATGGTCCCAAGGATTTAGTTATAAAGAGGTTTTACTGTATTATATAGGTCCTTTGGCTTAAAATATGACCTCGGTTGTGTTTCATACAAAATGTGTGTGGATCTACGTATGACTTTACGAACAATTGGTGATCCGTTCTTCGGTGCGATTCAGCACCAGGAGTTATTGAGTGCAAGATGGGATCCCCACTCGATCGTACAGTAATGCGTAGATCTACGCACAGCTTTATGAAACACAACTCAGGGTTATGTTTCATAAAGTTGTTCACAGAGCTAGACACTTCTCGCTCTGCGCACAACCGGTCACCCTTTCTCTGGCAGCGTAGGGTTTTATCATACCAAAGAATGGGTCACCAGTTGTGCATAGCTCTATGCTCCATCCCTGGTTGTGTAATGATTACAGTATTGATCAAAATAAGGTGACTCGGGGAATTCCTTTTTCCCGAACACCATCCGTTCGTGGAATGGTCTGCCCGAGTTTGTGATTTCATCGCCTTCCTTGGACGTCTTCAAGTCGCGAATTGGAGATGTCCCACTTCCTCTTCAACTCACATGAGAAGACTTTGTAAATATTGTAAATAGTATATCTTCAAGCGGGTTCTAAGTTCAAAGCATGTTTTGTGAGCAAGAAATACAAACAACTGATGTGCGACAATAGTCCTTGGAGGTTTTATGCACACTACAGGAAGAAGAAGAAGAAGAACAGTGTCCCACCATGTCCCTTGAAAATGCATGCATTTTACATAGGCCTTGGTGGGACATGGTGGGAATCGGTTCCCTTTATTTCGATCAGTAACTGCGCATGAGCCCCAAAAATTGTCGTTTCACTCAGAAATAACTAAATTAAATTAGGAAATTTCAGATGACCTTACACAAATGAGTTTCAACTGGATGAGAAAGACTGAATAACAAGACTACAATCGACAAACATTTGGACATTTTGAAAAGGCTTTTAATATATTCATCTGGTATTTACAAGGTATTTTGTGGCATTTGCCTACATATATGAATTATGATACACAATATATTATTCAGGAATTTGACTGATTTACTTGGAATACAATAGACAACTTCATTCAATTTTGTCTGCAATTTCGCCCATGTTTTCACAAAGTTATTTGATATAGGATACCCGTCGAATAAGTGCTATGTTGCGATTTCATTGTCTTCATGCAACAATACTCTTTGGTTACTTCGTGAAAACACGGACGATTTCTGATCTATTCTTTACTTTACTCCTAAAGCTTTGGACCATGAAATAATTACTAAGCTCACTGCTTATATAAAGAATAATTGAAAAAAAAGACATTCTTGATTTTCTTTGGTCTTAAAGGGGAATTACACCCGGACAATAATGTACGGTCAGTAAATGAAGAAAAATCAGATGAACAAATTGTGAAAATTTGAGCAAAATCGGATAATCCGTTCAAAAGTTATGAATTTTCAAAGTTATAATTTCCACCTGGGCTGGGCATCCTTGAATTGGCAACGTAAAGCCAATTAGCATAATATGTGATGTCATACATGGAGAACTCCTCATTCATTTTGTATATGAATTTATTGAAAATGGATCAATATCATAATTCAAATGAGGAATCAGTACCATTCTTTCTGGAATGTTTGCAGAATTGATGTGGCTATAAAATATTTATCTGAAAAAACAAAATTTTGTCCACTTTTCTGGAAAAAGAGGAAAATAGGAAATTTTGTGTACAAAGTGAATGGAGAGTTCTCCATGTTGGCAGCCATTTTGTGCCTGTAC
>BQKZ01002559.1:41600-51733 GCA_036244855.1 Temnopleurus reevesii
CCCCCCCCCTTCTCCTTATCCCTCTCCATTTGATAAATTCATACCAGAAGTGATAGTCTTTTTCAGAGACCCTTCATCAAAGAGATCCACGTAGCCCGAGAAATACTGTAGGAGAAGGGATCATATATGCATCAAACCCTGTCCCCTCCTCTTCTGGCCCTCTAAATCCCAAACTTCTGCCCCCCCCCTCCCCCTTTATCCAGCTCCATGCATAATATTCATACCTGAGGTAAGATGGTCTTTTTCAGAGTCCCTTCATCAAATAGGTCCACATAGCCTGAGAAATACTGCAGGAGGAGGAATCGTATATGCATCTCTCTCAACAGGAAAGACCTTGTATACCCTGTCCACTCCCATTCTCTCCCTCTAAACTCCTGCCTTCTGCCTCCCTTCTCATTATTCCCCTCCATTCATAAAATGTCATACCTGAGGTAGGATTGTCTTTTTCAGAGTCCCTTCATCAAAGAGGTCAACATAGCCTGAGAAATGCTGCAGGAGGAGGGATCGTATATGCATCTCCTTCAACGGGATAGACCTTATCTATCAAACAATGTGCCCTCCCCCTTCTCTCCCTCTACATCCCAATCTTCTGCCCCCCCCCTTCCTTATCCCTCTCCATTGCTAAAATGTAAAATGTATACCTGAGGTAGGATAGAGTTTTTCAGAGTCCCTTCATCAAATAGGTCCAAGTAGCCTGAGAAATACTGGAGGAGAAGGGATCATACATACATCAAACCCTGTCCACATCCCCTCCCCTTCTCTCCCCTCTAACTCCCATCTTCTGCCCCCACACTGTATCCGCTCTCCATTCGTAAAACTCATACCTTAGGTAAGATAGTCTTTTTCAAAGTCCCTTCATCAAAGAGGTCTACGTAGCCTGAGAAATACTGCAGGAGGAGGGATCGTATATGCATCTCCTTCAACGGGAAAGACCTTATCTATCAAACAATGTACCCTCCCCCTTCTCTCCCTCTAAATCCCAATCTTCTGCCTCACCCCCTCTTTATCCCCCTCTATTAATAATTTTTATACCTGAGGTAGGATAGTCTTTTTCAAAGTCCCTTCATCAAAGAGGTCAACGTAGCCTGAGAAATACTGCAGGAGAAGGGATCGTATATGCATCTCTCTCAACGGGAAAATCTGAGCGACGAGAGGAATCATGTGACGCTGGAACATATCCAGGGGCAGTATGGGATTGATGCGGCTGGGGAAGAACTCTGGACTCTTCTTAGATTCTGAAAAATAAAAAATGTTGTACGAATGAAAAATATTAACATAAGCTCCAGCCATACATTTTTATGATGAAATTTTTTAAAGCAAAATAGTGGATTCCTAGCCAAGAAAAAACAGATGTATTGTGGGAGTTTTCTAATCGATTGACTGAAAAGATTTACATCACAGTTTTGATAGTAAAATCATTGGACAGAGATCTTTCAATTTTCTAATCAACGCATAACCATTTCCCAATGTCAAGTGCATGTAAAAGCCATGCCATTTGTAGAGATGCCAACCCTTCTGGAATATTCATGTGGTATCTTTACATATAAACATAAATTACAAGTGAAAGGCTGAGAGTATGGTTATTGTTGGCATGTTTCTCTCACTTTTATTTAGTTGTGGCATCATTCACATTTTAATTTGACCCGATGCATATTCCGGAATACTTGGCATCTCTGCATTTGTTTTCGCAAGGTGTCTTTTAGTGCAATGATATTTAATTTACGTACAGTCAAACCTGTCTACAGTGGCCATCCAAGAAAAAAGGTGGCTAAATATTAGAGATGGTCTCAAAAGACAGGTTCGATAAAACATCTTTTTTATCTGCAGGGAACCAATTTAGGTGGCCACTGTAGAGAAGTGGCCCTCTATACAAGTTTGAATGTACAGTCAACTTTGCCCAAATAAAATCTGTTGAGACAGAAGAAATAGATTCAACTTAAGAGAAAATTTGACATATAAGGGGCAAACACAGGAGGATATAAAAGAAAGAGGTCTACAAGCCACCTTCGACTAAGGCGATTATTTGACATATGCAATGTCAAATTAGGCAAGATTGGCTGCATTTACTTTAAAAATACTAACCTCTCCTTGGGGTGAGCAGATGGGGAAAGAGCATGTTGACTGCTACAGGCTCAGCCATGACGAAACTATTCATGATAGGAGTGAGGAGTCGCGAGGCAACCAGCTGTGCGGGAAGGCGGTAGAGGTGCGGAGCTAACCCCTCAAAGAAGACCGTCTTCTCCACCTCGCTCTTCAATACTAGCTTGTTCAGGAAGCTCATGATGTCAAGAAAGTCATTCCTGGGGAGAGGCAAAGGGAGTGAAATTAGACACAATGATGAGAATGATTACAGTCGCGATAATCAGGATTAGACTGAGAATAAGCTCATGGTGATGATGACAAAAGATGGTGGGGTGCTAATGATGATAGAGATGAATATAAGTGGTGGTAGGGGTGGTGACAATGATGATGATGATGATGGTGATGATGGTGATGGTGATGATGGGGATGATGATGATAATGAGGATGAGGATGAGGATGATGATGGTGATGATGATGGTGATAATGACAATGATGGTGATGATGATGATGACGATGGTGATGATGATGATGGTGATGGTGATGGTGATGGTGATGTTGATGGTGATGATGATGATGATGATGATGATGATGATGATGGGAATGATGATGATGATGATGATGATGATGATGATGATGATGATGATGATGATGATGAGGAGGAGGAGGAGGAGGAGGAGGAGGAAGAGGAGGAGGAGGAGGAGAATGAGAATCATGATGATAAAAATATTGATGTACGATGATAAATATGACCGAGGGTAAGGAAGACTGCAACGAAAACATGGACACAAATATTGATGATGATGAAAACAGGGTAGCATATAAAGTAAACAAGAACAAAGCATAATAATAACAATAATAAAGTTACATAAAAATATCAAAATCATATCTTACTTGAAGATTTCATCAGGTAGGAGGTTCTTCAGCTTTGGTCTCAGCTTTGGCTCTGGATTCAGGAACTGCTCTTCAATTTTAGTGGAGAAGGATGAACTTATACTCCCTATTTGATGGAGAATGACAAACATATCATATTTCGGTTAAGCATATTGACACTGTATGATGGGAAAACATTGCACTCGTTACTGGGGTATTCACATTTCCTGCTTAACAAGTCCTGTGTTTGTATAGATCAGAGCTAAAGCAGAAAACTAATTCACTTTTGCCGCATTCAACCCAGGTGAGGTACATGGTTCAGGGTAGAAGGAAATGCTTTGACAAAATCAAAAGAGCATGTTTAGTCCTAAATAGTGTTATTCCATAATTTGATATGACGTGAACTTTAAAAGTGAAGAATATTTCTATAAATATTTCTTAGATGGCCAAGATATTCTAGAAGTGTCCATGCGAGAATATAACACCCAATTAAATCCCTGATATGTCCGATGTTAGGCCCCATGGATTCAAAATATTGATTTGCTTTCATTGCACTCAACCCAGGTGAGGTAGATGTGTACAGTATGAAGAAAAGACCTTGCTGAGACAAATACTGTATGATTACCCCTATGATCTAACATTATAAATGTGTAAGTAAAGAATTACCTAGATCGCCAAGATATTCCAACAGTGTAAGTGCAAGGATCCCAAACCTGTAGGCATCTCTGGCATGTCCTATACTGGGTCCAATGGATGTCTTCACCCCCTTCCTCTTTCATTGCACTCAACCCAGGTGAGGTAAATAGGTACGGTGATATGAAAAATCTTGCTATAAGATAAAAACCCTATTGACTGTTATACTCTATAATAAAGCACTTTACAAGTCAAGAATATATCAAGAAATCCTACCTAGATCGCCAAGATATTCCAATAGTGTCAGCGCAAGGATCCCAAACCCATAGGCATCTCGAGCATGTCCTATACTGGGTCCAATGGATGTCATCACCCCTTCCTCTTTCTCCTCTGGTGGTATGGCTTGAGAATTCCTCAGCGGTCTGCTTTGCTTCAAGAACTGTAGAGGGTGAATAAACAGGACAATTTATGTTCATCATTTCATGTAATGCCCCAGTCACATAGAAACACTTACTGAACACGATTCAACAAGACTCTTCGGAGGCAGTTAACTGTGAACTGAACAAAGACTTATGTTAAATCATGTTGCTTCCGGGCTTCTCCGTGACCGGGGCTTTAAGATATTATTATTTTACAGCAAATTCTATTCTTTGCTTTTTTGTGGGATTTCTTATCAAATTGGCAATGGAAGATGGATAAAGGTATAGAAAAGGGAAAATTTATGTTCAACCATTCTTGTTTCTTTTACAGCAAATTTAATCCTTTGTTTTTGTATTTTTTAATCAAATTGGCAATGCAATATTAATAAAGATAATAAAAACTTAATGTGAAGCCATCGAAAGTGAATTATTGGATGCCCTATTCAATGTCCTCGATGCCAATGTCAAAGAATGGTTTTAAAGATTTATTATTGCTTTTTTCTTCTTATCATCTATTATGATGAGTATTATGGCAATGACAATGTGCCCCTAAAAAGTGACCTTGCCCAAGCAAATCAAACACTGGTCTAGGGCCTATAATTTCATCACCACATCAATTTTATTTGAATCAATATTTGGATCAGAAACAGAAGTTTGAAGATATCTCGAAAAATTATTAAATTTAGAACTGGCTTGACTCAAAGACTGGGTCGCCTCAAGAAAAATCTTTCTTTGATTAAAAGCAGAAAAATCAGACAAACAGGTCATAGAAAATTTGAAGTAAATCCGACAAGAAATAAAAAAGTTATGACTAATTCATTGATATGATGGAACCGTGGTTTTCATAAATCACTATACGGAATATGTCATAACATGTCCTTCCTGATTATGACTTTCAAAGTATGACTATGACACAGGTCTTACCTGCAATGTTGCATCTTCAAATTTGCATAGATGCTCCATGCCTCCCAACCTCCATCCTCCATCAGTGCAGCTCACATAGATGGATGACATACACACATTGTTATGAGAAACAGCTCCCTGCAGGTGGAGTGACATAGTAAAAAAAAAAAATTGATAGGCCTGTTTACATATTACATTCAAATTTATGCCAGTTTCTTGCCAGCGGCCATAGTTATGTGGTATTCCCTAGACCGGTTACTAACAATCGAAGTACAATACTTGGCATCCAGATGGCACATTTTACTTGTTGCAATGTTGGGCAAGCTTTAGCGATATTTCGCGACGTTAAGAACAACCTTCGTGTACAAAGAATGCATAAAATTTGCATCTATTAGTAAACCAACCTATTACAGGTAACTCTGCCTAAATTGAATCGCTTGGGACCACAAAAAATCTTTTTGATTTTTTTATTTAGAAGAGCTAAACAACAGATATTATACATGATTTGTTCAAAAAAATCCCATTGACTTAAACAATTATTTGACTGTTTATTTTCATCTCATCTTTCACTATTCAGAATTTTAAAATAGTATTACCAGCCCATCAGAAAATGTGTAAGTGAAGAGATGCCAATATTCTGACATGTGCAATGTTGAAATAATAAATGCAAAATGAGACATCACACACATTGATTACAATTCATACCATACAGTGTATAAACATAGTGCAGTTGGAGTGAGAAAAGCAAACATTTGAGCACATGGCTCAAGTACATATATATGAACAGCTTGATATTTTCATTATTTCTATTTAAAGGGAAATTGAATTTTTATATCAGAGAATGATTTTATTTTTCATATTGCATAGCATTTTATATTTGGGGAAACGTTTTGAACACTCTACTGTATAGTTCTATGCAAAAAAAGTTGCTTAATACATTTTTTGTAGCAGTCCTTTTAAGAAGCATAGCAAATTGCAATATAAATGTAAAAATAGAATGGTAGAAAATAATCAATGTACATGTAGATTCAGATCAAAATGAATATTTTTTTTTATAATTCTGAATACAGTGACCAACTGACAACAGCAGACACATTTTGAACTTTGCTTCACTCTAGATGAAAATGATACTTCCATCTACAGGGGTTACTTGGCTATAGTGCAAACTTTTTCCATTTCCCCTTGGGTTGCAATAACATCAAAGATATCATAGCATGTATTTCTTCCCAACGTACCTCTTATCACTAAAAAAAAAGCTCAAAACAATGGATATGGTTGAATGATCAAACTGTGATCCCATCGCCTTCAGCTTTATCGTGATAATAGGGTTGTATTTCATAAAGCTGTACATCGATCTATGCACTACTCTTCAAACAACTGGTGACCTTTTCTCGCACTTAATCATAACACCTTGCGCTGAATCCACCAAATAAAGGGTCACTAGTCGCTCAAAGGGTTGTGCGCAGTTCTACGCACAGCTTTATGAAACATGACTCGAGTGAGCAAAACATGTCTTGAGTGAGCAAAATATGTTGACTTGGTTACTGTCGATTGCTTCTTGTTTATTAAGGTTGTTTATCACATTTTCACATTCACATCATTTTTTTTTGGGGGGGGGGGGTCAGAGGGGGAGGGTCATACCCTGTCATGGAGGAAGCTCAAAGCCTCGATGATGTTATACATTCCTGCACAGATCTCCTCTGGGCTCAGCATCTCAATGACTAGCTCCAGCGGCTTGACTTGCTCTGTCACCAAATACGTGCTGTCGACGTTGTTGCACGTCGCAAAGAACTTCAGGATGGTCGGGTGACGCAGGACCTTGAGTTGCTGAAATATTGAATAAAATGAGAATAATCAAACAAGAATCCTGCAAGCAGTAAAATAGAAGCCCAGAGGCAACACGATTCAACATGACTCTTTGTTCGGAGGCAGTTAACTGTGAACTGAACGAAGAGAAGTGTTCAATCGTGTTGCTTCCGGGCCTGTTAGTGTTACTGTGGCTTTCCTCGAGACCACATCGAGCGAGACCAAAGAGCGTAGCGAAGAGGGCTCACCCAAAGAATAATACACGCAAAAAGCTGTCGTACGCAGAGACCATAGGGCTTCCATTTCGGAGTGTGTATTCTCCGAAATGGAAGCCCTATGGTCTCTGCGTACGACAGCTTTTTGCGTGTATTATTCTTTGAGTGAGCCCTCTTCGCTACGCTCTTTGGTCTCGCTCAATGCGACCTCGAGGACGATTGCGAATGTACTTGTACGTACGATACCGGTCAGAAATTCTGATTTCTGGGTTGCGAAGTGGCCAAGAAACTCCACCACAGTGACCTTTTGACCCGAGCCGGATGTTTACAACGGAAGTCATTTAGTTTCATTGTCAGTCAAATTGGACTGTCTGCTGTGCAAGAGGAAAAGACAACAAAATTGGATATTTCCAACACTGGTAAGTCCCATTCATTATGATTTGTGGAGGGAAGGGAGGAATATAACGGCATACAAGTTCCAAGGGGTATAAAATGGACAAATTCAAAGTTAAAAGTCGAAATTTTGGGAGATTTAAAATACCAAAACGCCTTGCTACACGCAAGGTATTATATCAACTCCATAGCTCTCTGGAGTAGTGACAATGTCAAAAAATGTCAAAAACTATTCCAGAGAGCTATCCGTAGCTAGTAAGGATATACATGTACCTTAATGAGTTTGAAAAGTAATTAAGATACATTAACTATTTTCCCGATAAAACTTCCCAACTCTCTTCAAACAGGGAAGCAGGCTCTTTAACGTGCAAATGGTATTTCTCTCCTTCATACAACGGCCGGCTTATACTCAGGGTGCTACAAGAATTGTTTGCACCACTTGCCCGACAGCACAAGTGGCTTCTCAATTTAATGGCCCACACACAATTTCTATATGGCTTTTTGGGCAAGTGCCAATCTTATGTACTTGCCCATTGGCTCAATTTAGTTGCCCTGGGCATTCGGGTTTGTAGTGCCCTGATACTATGTGTCTTCCGAAAGTACTGAATGCCCTCAAAGGGCTTGACTACAATTGCAATCAAGTAAATTGATTATAATCTGCAAAAAATGTTAAGAAAAATCAGATAATCCATTCAAAATCTAAACATGAAATCCCTGGCAGAAGAAAGGATTTTTATTCAGAATTGGGTAAGAATTTAGGAAAACATCATGATATTTCTTAATTCTGCTATTCAAATTATCTTATATTTCATATTATTCAATTACAAATGATTTTCAGCTATTAACACATCTGAATAAATGATCATCCAGATGTTTTCCAATGTCATTGAAAAGGTTTATGACAGAGGTCTGAGTCAGTGAGTGAGACTGAGAAGTGAGAGTCAGAGTGAGATTGAGAATCATGCAATTTTTTAAAATTCGGTATATTAAAATTGTGAAATTACTTTTGCAGCATGTTGATAAATATCCTGACGTGACGAGTCTTCGTCGTGTTTATGAACAAACACAGATACTCTGGAACCATCCTGTCTTTTGGCAGGGTGAATTTTCCAGTCTTGAGCTGAGGCAGAATCTGGCAGCGGGTCCTCCAATGTGCAACCGGAAAGCGTGCTGTTCTCCACGCCCATTCTTCCCCGTGGATTGTCGTCCGATTTCCGCTGATGATCTCCCGTCTCGCTTCGGCAACGCCTACGTGGACACTCGCTTTAAATCTTCCGCTGACAGTTGTAAATCATGCACCTTCTCCAAATAGAAATCACCTAATCATCAGCATTATCCATCAAAAAATTATCGCTTTCAAAATCGCTTAAATTTCATAGGACATGATGACTAACTTCATCAGACCGTCAATTAATCCCATTTGTGTTTTGTCCCGTGGAAGTCGCCATGATAAGTCCATTCTCGAATTTCGATTTGGCGCCCTCTCTTACTATTTACAGAACAGTGTGCATGTGGTGTAAGAATGTCTCATGTTATATTTGTCTAGATTAAAAAATAAATAAATAGTGATAGTCGGAAAAAAAGAATTTTCCCATCTATTGGCTTCACAAGAATAAAAATGGATCTTGACAATTCTGAAAAGGGGAGGGGGTGGCAAACGCCAGCAGGGATTCGAATCGGCCCCTACCGCCCCCTGGATATGCATATTATGAAAGATGTGATTTCCGTGCATAGCATTGCACTCTTCATCTTTTTAAATCCCTTTTCAGTTTTTGCAAGAAACTACATTTGTTACTTCCATAGGTGTCCGCATTCAGGGATTTTGCAAATATGTCACACAAAATAAACAATTGCAAACTGATAATGTTGGAGTGGGAATTTATTCTCATTTCGTGGGTGCGCGCATGATTCATCAGTAAATGAAAGAATATTATGGATGAACGAGTGAAGGTGATAGATTTAAAAAGTTATGAACTTTCAATGCCCTTTTTCCATTAAGGGGATCTCTGAGTTGGCAACTTTCCAAATATACCCCAATCTATATAATTCAAAAGTACACAAAATTTTTCATTTTGTGAGGAAATCTAAATCCCCTTTGACGGCGTGTGGTACTTTTATTGAGAAAAAAAACTTTTCTCTTATTTTTTTTCGGTGTGAGACAATAATTTCTTGCATGAAATGATTATAAGGGCTATAAAAGATGAAGATTTATCCAGACATTGATGTGCTCTCAGAGAATGGACAAAAAGTACATTGACACTGTGAAAAATATCAGATAATCAATTCAAAAGTTATGAATTTTCAGAGTTTTCAATTTACACCCCTCATTGGCTACTTGGGTTGGCAGCCTACAGTCACAAAATGGCTGCCAACATGGAGAAATCGAGATTCTCTCTGCATGTGCGCCGAATTTCACGTTTTCTTCTTTTTGTAGAAAGTAAAATTATTATTATTCATTTTGTTGTTGTTCTAGTATAAAATGTATAATGTGTACATTACAATTCTGCAGTAATTCCAGAAAGGGTCGTATTTATTTCCCAATTGCAATATGATTTTGATCCATTTGTGATAAATTTATATACAAAGCTATTGAGGAGTTCTCAATGTATGACATCACAAATTAAATCAAAGTTGCTAATTCAAGGATGCCCATTTGTGGGGAAAATAAAAACTTTGGAAAATTCATAACCTTTGAATGGAACATCCGATCTTGCTTAAATTTTCAGATTTTGGTCATCTTATTATTCTGTTTTCGAATACTGACAATATTTGCGCACCGTGGGGGGATGGGGGCGCTGGCCCTCTGCCCCCC
>BQKZ01002560.1:18144-29893 GCA_036244855.1 Temnopleurus reevesii
GCTGAGCACATGTACTTAATAACTATTGTTTCTCTCTTTGCTTTTTCTCTTTAATCAGCGCATAGAGACATTGTATGTGATATGCGCTTTATAAGAATAGTATATTATTATTATTATTATTATTAATTGCATTAAATATTAAAAGAAATTATAATCCTCCTAATATTATTCACTTCAGTATGAACAAATATATAATTGCGATTGGTTTATATTGTATTTTTCTTCATAACTTTAAAAATTAAATCTTGGAAAGTGTGTCGATTTTTACAAAATCATATTATAAAGGGAAAATATTTTCTTTGGCACATCTGCAGCTTTTCATGCAGGGCATTTTTTTTTCGTTTATATCCATGCAGGTTTATGTTAAATTGTAATTGTTATGATTTGAGTGAAAAATAAAAAATATCTGCAAATCTGAATCTGAATCTGAAAGCAGTGGGGATCAAATATCAAATGGTGATATCATGAGTGGGTAGAATACCAAGATCATTTGGGGCAATCAGCTTGAGTTTTCCTCGCAGGTCGCTTTTAAAGTAAATGCATAGCCTTCGTACTTGCTGTGAAATTGGATTTTATTGGTTATTGTTACCCTAACTTTAGCCCAGCATACACCAACGAGCAAGCATTTAATAATTAAATGGTCATGACAGTTACATATATTCACTTCACCTGGGTCATGTGCAGAAAGTGTGGATGGATATCTTTGTGAAGGAATCAACGCCGTGGCTTGAATCTATGACCTTCTAAATCTCTTTCTCAAACACTTGGTTATGAAATCAAATGTACTTATTCAAACAATGCGACTAGTCTTGATCGGGCTTTGTTGTAGAAATTAATAAGCGAAAAGTTTAGAAATTGCATTTTGAAAGACGAAAAATAGAATGTGAAAATAAACTATCATCATTGTGTCGACGATTTTGCGAAATCATATTTCAAAAGGAAATATTTTCTTTAGCACATCTGCAGCTTTTCATGCAGGGCATATTGAAAGCAGTGGAGATCGAATATCAAATTNCTCTCTCTCTCTCTCCCTCCCTCTCTTTATATTCATATATACCTTTCTCTCTGTTATATATATGTTAATCCTAATCTTTTAACATTATTTTGTTGGTCTTGTATTACTTTTGAATTCTCTTTTTTTCTTTTTTTATTGTATGATTTCCTTTACTTTTTCTTGTTATTTGATTCAGTTTTTATTATTTTTGAAAATTTAGCATAAGTTGAAAGCTATGTATAGACTTCTATTACTTATACTTATTAAAGATTCAGCCAAACAATGCGTTAGCCAACATTCGTCCACCGTTCATGTAATTGGAAAGACGCTCATGGAACATACATTATGATGGGGAGAGTCTGCCGCTCGACGTGCCCAAGTGCTAGCATCAGCTAAGCGTATTTCCTCCGCATTTATCCGTTCACGAAGTGTCTTTAAATTTCATGCATGCGCGGGAGAAACATCAAAGCGTAATTAAGCCTTTATAGGAGAAGATGTCTCGAGGACTAATTCAAATTTGAAAAAATAACAATAATGTCGTAATGGGAGTACACAGATGTGACCCGTACTTTCTTATTACGCCAGACAATATTACGCAATTAATCACAATTGTTACACCCAGCGGCATTCGTTTTCTTGAGTATTCCAATGCTACAGCAGCTGGCGCTTATAACCTGTTATCTAAATGTAGGTAGCGTATACACTGTCGCTCAATATATTTGTGGATTTTTCGTTTGATTTCAACATTTCAAGATAGTGTACTATCATTCAATATCATTTTAAGATTAGGATAACTCAATCATTGAAACCTACTCATATCATTACATAATATATTCCTGAAATAAAGGCAAATTATTGACTATAATGCACCGATTTTGGTTTCGATGACCATAGAATGTCGCAAATCACATTCTTGCGAGAAATTGCTTTACAATTTAACATATGATTCTTTCAAACTGAAAAATCATTCTGAAAAATGTATTCAGGAAACATTCCAAATTGGATTTAAATTTTGAATCTAATATATCAAGAATTCAGAATTACATCCTTGAAAATTTCAGTCCAGTTTTGGATTGATCCCTGACTAGACTACAATCTAGTAGATTGGCTGTCAACCCATGACATTTAGAGAATATCGTTTGTAACATGCTTTGTATATCAGTAGTTTGTCAAGATTTCAAGACATGAAATGTTCTTCTTTTTTCTTCAATTCCTAAAACAAAACATAATCAAAATAGATTTATTCACCTTTCAACGAGCTAATTGGAAATTGCAATTTGGAGGTATCGGGTTTATAGATCGGGTTTTAATTTGTGATGGGTCGTGCATGACGACCTTTTATTTTTTTTCTTTATATTTTTGATGATTGATGACCTGGATACGAATTTGTTAGTAACAATTTGTTACTGCCGGGAACGATGGTTTTATTCATTTTATGTTGTTGCTCAGTTAAGCATGTAAATGGGCACGCACTTCGTTAGGGAATACCCAAAGAAAATTTTGGACTAACTCTTAAAATAAAAACTTTGACTTTTTTAGTAAAGACAAATTAGATTTTAGCCACAACGGTCGTCATTTTTTAGAACAATAATAATCGATGCCCAATAAAGTATGAATCAACAAAATATATTTTAATTTTATGCAAACCCCTAAACAATATTCATCAATATCATTACCTAATTACAGCTGCTAAACTCTAGAACCATACGAATTACACTGATTTATTTTAAAGGATTCTGATTGAACAAAACATACGAATTTATGAGCAACAATGTACGAACTTGCGTAAATTGCTATTTTAGTAAACCCAATTATCAGGAGCGCTGCGTGGCTCAAAGGGATTCTAACGAGCGAGGATTTACATCTGAAAATACTGCTAATTTGTATGTAACATTTTTCAAATATTCACACTTACCTAGTTATGAACTTGTTTTTCATTTTGAAAACGTGACAGCGTAAAGACTTGGGAATAAAAATGCAACTTTGCACTTTTAAAGGTGAAGACAAATGCAACACTTGGTGCAATATTGCACCTTCTGGAGAATAATCAAACCAAAAAATAACAGGAATCTTTTTATCCCGCTGAAAAACATGAGGAGGGATTATTCTACAACCACGCCAAGTTGTCAGCTTTTTCGCAAGTTGTGCAATTATAGTTCCCTATATAACTTTAACATTTTAAGCTACATTTTGTAAACACAGGATGAACTGGGGAAGCTTCATAGGTTAATGAATGCTAGAAATAGCCATTTATTCAACTCGATTCCAGAACATCAAACCGCCGTGGCTTTTTTCAAAGCGATTTGCAAAGTAAAATGAAGTGGAATAATCATGATCGATATTACGGCAAGCTTACAGAGGTTCCGATCTTAATTTTTCCACTTTTGTCTTTCTAGTACAATCTGGCGGTAAATTCTATCGAGCGAAAACAATCCATTTGCTTAAAGGCCATTCTGACTCTTTTGCCCACTCCTATTTTGTTCCCTCGTCATCCCTCGCCCTCTCTCTCTCTCTCTCTCTCTCTCTCTCTCCCTCTCTCTCTCGCTATATCTCTCTCTATTTCTAGCTCTCGATCCCTTCATCTGTTTCTTTATATCCCCTTTTACCACTTTTCTGTTTTGTCCACCCCCCCCCTTCTCTCTCTCTATCTCTCTCTCTCTCTCCCTCCCTGCCTATCCCCCACCTCTCTCATCCTTATGCATTAAAAGGATGTTGTGTGGGAGGACAGAATAAATCACAAATTTCAAAGATTTTATCCCCTACCCTTTCCAAATTAAACACCTGCACAATATCGATCAATGTGTTAATTAACACATTGTTCGGAATATTTGAGAAATAATCACTTTTTACTTTTGATATCGAGAAGGGTCCATGAAAGTTAATGCTAACTAACATACGGTATGGGAAGGCAGAGAATGTAATATTGCCCACATTGCCGACTCCAAGTTTTGAAAAACGTCGGGAAAGTTATTAAATCAGATAATTTGCTATTTTTGTCATGAAACAGACCAAAGAAGGATTTCTAAAATTTGCAATATACTTCATAGTTTTTATTTCAAAGTGGTTTGCGGTTGCATCATGTGGTGTAGGGTTATTTTTCAAGAAATAGTCCTGAAAAGGACTGAGCAAAAGCTCAAAAAGATTAAAAAAAAAAAAAAAAAACTCGACGTACCGAGTAGATTTAACTGACTCGTCATCGGGTGAAGGAATCACTAGTAGGAGATCCTTCATAGTCTTCAATCAAATTATCCCCAAAAGGCTATCTCCAAGAAAAATGAGGTACACTTTAACAAATATTTCCCGAATTTTCTAACCTGGAATTGCCCAAATGTGCGATTGAGCCTTCACATGAACCTCCCGGCGTACTCGCAGCGATTCACCGGGAAAGCACGTTCGCGGATATGAGCAGGAGGGTATTTCAAGCCGATTCGCAGAAGAGGCTTTTAAACTCTTGATCCCCGTTTTGGAGAGGACACGAGATGTTATCCTTTTGAGGAGGCTCGAAAGATGTTAGCTCTACGTGATGTCATATTCACACGACATGAAGTAAGAGAAAGAGGGAGAGAGAGAGAGAGAGAGAGAGAGAGAGAGAGAGGGAGAGATAAGGGGGATGGGTTTTACGGGACATTCAAATTTGAATATAAAGAAAGGAAAGCGATCTTTGATGTCACCATCCAAAAGACGTAAACGGGGCTCGAACCCGCAGTGCGGGAACCACACACTATATCAACAATATTTCTGGCTGTCCCGATCACCACGACATCCATAGCTCTCACAGTAACATGAGGATGTGATTTTAGCACTGGTTCCGTTTTCAAATCGGGCATTATAATCTTTTTAATATCACGCTGAAAGGAAATAGAGTATCGTTTGTTTCTGAAATCCAAGATATATATAACACTAGAATATTCATAAACTAAAATTGTATAGCAGCATGGCTCTCGATAAAATTCCTTGGTGTTGTGATTATGCTTTTCTTGTGTATCCCAATAATGAACACCGAGCTCGTGTTATTAAACCTTGATTTGCCGTGCAGTGTCGATCAAAATGAACTCGAAGAATAATCAGGGTTTTTTAAAGACAAAATATTCCGTATGTTTGATCTGACATTGTTCGATATTAAGTGCCACAAGTTTTGAATGGCAAAACCGATTTTGATAAAAATGAAACTCATTCGATTAGTTAAGAAATATTATTTAGGAATGCGAGTATAAAATATTCTGATTGTTTTATCAGGTTGTTCCTATATACATGTGTTTGCAAAACGTGATGGTGTAATTACAAAACTGATTTCAGCATGTGTATGTGAATTAACATTTGACTTTTTCGCTTTAAAAGAAAATTCTCTCGCATGAAAAACATTTCAGGGAACTTCCTATCAAAATTTTCTGTTGAAATTGCTTTTCAATAACTTTTTTTTAATGTGGGCGGGATGGAAATTATTTTTGCATTATCACATGATTGGTAGAAATTTAACGCCACCCCTAGGACATAGAAACGTGACCATTCACTATGTAGACAAGCAGGGGGATTGCCTTGTAAAACTACATGTGTAGTAGTTCGTGGAAAATGATTTGCTAGCATGGAACTCAATTACTGAATAAAAAGTCGTTATACTGGTTAAAGGTAGAAAACTACATTTGCACACATTACGGTTATGCTTACAACTTGTTGTGTACCTCAGATATGCCAAAATAATAACCTCTGTGAAGTATTTTGGTCGAATGTAATCCAGAATATTTAATTCAAATAAATATATATTCTATCATAATTCATCTTGACACCAAAGGTGTCGCGATATTCAACGAGGGGTTAAAGGCTGTTTTGAATTTTGAACGTACGGTCCCTTAATTCAAGGCCTGAATAGAAGAATTATTATTGGAATAACTCTAAATGCGTCTACCATGACCAATCTTTGTGCTTAATTGATTGGTGGTAAGTTCTAACATTTAGTACTCTTCAACATAACACTACAATCTTGGAAAGTCAAATTTTAGGCTGCAAAAGAAGTATTCTACCTTTAAAACGTCATCAGACGAGAACATATATCACAAGTAATATTTAAAACGAAAATGTTTAACATTTCTGGGAAAACTCTCGGATATTATTGCGTCATATTAGATTAAAAAAATCCTGTTTTCTTTGCTTTATTTGACAAAAGGATTCCATTGCGCATGAGTAGTAGATGTAGCGAGCCATAGAGTCGCTGTACTATTATGCTGCGTGCATGTTGTAATGCAAATACATCCGCGTATGCAGTGTGAGCAGAAGGGACAAAGGAATTGAACAAAGTCAACAACTTTCTTCGAGCCTTTACAATAATTCTCACTGTTTCTTCACTGAACCGGTGCGACTTATTTCTTCACGGAATAAGAGGAAATTAATTTATTGTCGTGCAAGCATCCAACGATTGCGAATGGAAGATGTTTACTTTGTCAAAAACCCTTATTCTATTCAATCACAGTGATGCTATAGGAATATTAATCTTCAGATCAGAATTTTTTTAGTAATAGTAGTTCTGACATTTAAGTTTCAACCAGAAGGTCACAGGTTTGGATCTCACCCTTCGTAATCATTTCGTTCAGTATCGTAAGAAATTATTCCACGTTATTATCGTAAGAAATTATTTTACATTTCGTTCAGTATCGTAAGAAATTATTTCACGTTGTTGCCGCTGCACCTTTTTCATTTCCAAAACCACATTGCCCATCACCAACCTGCTAGAATGCTCGCAAGGGAGTGGCAATGTGCATTCACTGTCACGTGATCGGATCAAATAAGGGGTAATAGTCATTCAGCTTTCTCACTGCAAAGTCCGCTTGGAATTAGATTTGACGCTGCTATCATCATCACTGTGTTAATGCCTTCATCCTGTACATATTTTTTTTATTTTAATCATCGTTATCATCGTCGCAGCCATCATTTCGTCTTCGCTTTCCCCGTCATCATCGTCACTATTTCACCATCATCATCATAATCTCAATCTTTACCATCATCTTCATAATCGGCATCATTGTCATATCGTTTTAATTATCATCATTTCCATGATCAGAATCTTTATAATCATCATACATCATCATCATTGTCGTCGTCATCATCATCATCATCATCATCATAAATACCATCATGTCCATCGTCGTCATCACCATCACCATTAATAATTATTATCATCATTATTACCGTTATCAACCCTATCCTTATCATCATCGTCGTCGTCGTCATCATCATCACCACCATCCTCATCATTATTATCATCATTATCATAAATGTCATCATTATTATCATCGTCATCACAATTACCATTATCATCAACTTCATCATCATCACCATCATATTCACCATCATCATAATCATCATCATCATCATCATCATCATCATCATCATCATCATCATCATCATCAACGTCAAGATTATTACTATCATAATTGTCATGACCATTTAGATAACGACGTTGAAATATTTTGGGTAATCCCCTGCGAGGTCATTGCCCCGATGCGAGCGACCCAATAGATTAAGCTTGTCGCTTCTTCTATTATAAGATATTCATAACATGGCATATTCCATCAATCTTTCAGTAAGCCGATTAGATTTTTGCAATCGCTACAAAAGAAAAAAGAAAACGCTCAACAGATTTATATTTTTGTTGCCAAATTAAGCCCACTCTTTCGTCATTCGTAGTCTTTCGCTGTGTTTGTCAATGATGGATAAGACTTTAGTAGTGTTCACACTCAAAACAGAAATCTTACGGTTTCAGGAACTTAAACAGTCCCGAGTGATTTAAACTTCAAGTTTCGATCAGTGAAGAATCTCATAGTTTCCTAAACTACGATTAAACCTTAGAGTTAAAAAACCTTTTTCTTCTTCTTCTTCCTCTAGTGTGCATGAGACCTCCAAGGAGTATTGTAGCACATCAGTTGGTTGTATTCCTTGCTAACAAAACATGATTTGAACTAAGAACCCGCTTGATATACTATTTACAATATTTACAAAGTCTTCTCGTGTGAGTTAAAGAGGGAGTGGAACATCTTTAATTCGCGACTTGAAGACGTCCAAGGAAGACGATGACCTTGACCAAATCTTAATATTTATTATAGTTTCGTCAAAGTTTCGTCAAGGTTATGGGATGCCCCCGTCATTGTGCCAGGTGTGAACAAAGTTTCTTCAAAGTTTCGTTGAATACGACACGCTCCGAAGCTCGGTCGTAGTTTTGAGTGACCACTTATCGGCGCCCACAACGTTCAACGGGCACATAAATGCGTACGACACACGGGAAACTTGATCTTGTGTCCACTGTGTAGCCTGTAAGCGTGCGACCATTTGCTTGAGTTATCACCGGAATACCAAGGAGAGGTCCCTTTATTTTATTGATTTGATTTGATTTGATTTATTATTTTTCTTCAATATGCAAAAATTGAAATCATGGATTTGACAATAAGTCACAAAATTCACAAAATTATTGCGAAATAAGAAGACAAATTGACAATCTGTATTCTGTCATAATTTCACTAACTTGAAGTTTCGTTAACCACATCTCAGTGTGAACCTCTTCAAAGTTTCAGTCGTGATTTAGGAATTTAATTTTTTTTTGATAATCATGGTGCATGAAACTTCAAGTTTTACACAAGTGTGAACATGAATTATATCTCATCAAAAAATTCTGTCTAGACAAAATAAATCCTAGCTGAGGTGACAAATAATGTTAACGTTGAAAATTAGAAAAGAGTTTCCTAGCCTGGCACCCAATTTATGTCGTGACGTGTCTTGAAGAACTGAGCTCCCGTAAAATTGTTAATGCTTATGAATTCCTTGTTTTATTCTTTTGTTTGTTTAAAGCTTCAGTTCAGTGATTCTACACTGCAAAAAACTGCTGGGCTAAGAGTTAACCCAACCAAAAGCTGGGTATTGTTTTCATCATAGACGAACGTCTATGCTCCACGATGAATCCTTTTTCAACTCACCAAACAATCTAATAATACCTCCCCTCAACAACTAGGTTGACTGCTCTGTGCCGAAAATGTTTGTTTGCAGTGTAGCATACCTTCCGGATAAATGTACTGATTTTGTGATGATGAATATTCTGATTTGCCGCTTAAGAGACATAGACCTGTATTTATTAAAAAAAAAAAAACATCGATCAATTTTAATCTTAAATTAAATTGTAAACTATACATGCGCCTGATCAATTTTATCAACCGATACCGTGGAAGAACACGAGTCTATTTTTTCTTTAAATATCAAAATTATGAACCATCTGGTAAGTCGTGTTTTATTGTAACTTATTTTTCAATTTACCTCAGTTTTAATTCAATTCAATGGAGGCGTCTTGTGTAGTGGTTTACACTCTCGCGTTTCAACTGCAGGGTCGCAGGTTCGAATCCCCCACTATCTCCTTCAGCAAGAAATTCACCCACAGTGTGCTGCACGCGACCCATGTGAAGTGAAATCGGTACCTGGCAAGATGTTTTTTTTTTCTTTTTTTTACTTTTTACCTCCACTCTGCCCTACTCTGACAAAAGGAAGCAACTCTGAATTTTATCAAAATTGACTTTTTCCTTGATTTGAATTATTTAAGGTATCCTCTATAATATAGTGAAAGAATTTAGGTAAAATAATCCCTAGTTACCAAGATATAGACATATCAAAAGGAAGCAACTCCACATATTTCATTGGAAATGGAAAACACGTTTTCTTGATTTACTACAAAACATGTTTCCCAGAGTTGCTTCCTTTTGTCAGAGTAGGGCAGCACTGCTAAAGCCAGGGTAATTATGCTACACTGTACAACGATTTGAGACGACTGATGAAGATAGTGTTAGGCGCTATAGAATGTATAATCTTCATTATTAATTCAATTCATTTCAATTCAAATCAATTGGGTAATTAGGCTATTTAAAATTTAGTCGATTTTTATAGATCCACAATTGCATTAAAAAAATGTATGTGTATGGTTTTGAAACCATTTTAGAGATGTACAAGACTTGTACATCTCTAAAATGTAGAGCAAAAGAAAAACAGTCATAAATGCAAATGGTCGTCTTGAAAAGTTATATTTGAAGCTCCTTTTCTCTGCGTTTTTTTTACTGCTGATGTATATGCATCCATCCCATGGCATCTATTCTTCCAACATTTATATTTTTGTGTATTTTTGGATAGATTATGTTGAAAAAAAAATGTGACATCAGATTCCAACCTTCTTAAGTAAACATCATAAAGACTTAAATAATGAGCGACCGGGGACGTACTGACTCCATATCAAGGAAGCATTTCAGCAAACTAAGTACAAACGCATCCGCTCTGTGTCAAACTCACATCAAATTTCTGCACTGATTAAGACTCAGCAATTATGTTTATAGTCGGTATGTTGCAAGCGTATTGAAATTTAAAGCGAAAGATCAGTTTTGGGAGGAGGACGCTTCAGATATTTAACTAGTTTGCGAGCTGCAGTAAAATTATTACCATAATGCAGTTTTTAATAGTAAATTAGAGCATGTTCATAGTTAGTTTGAATGAAATCGACCTAGAAATGGCTTAATTGTCGGAAAATAAAACAACCTGCTGCGGTCGTACTTCCTCACAGAACATGCTTCACGTACAAAATGAACACGAACTCACACACCGCAGACAATACCACCGATCGCACCGCCCATTTCAGGCCGACATTACCCCGCTCTAAAGCACTTAGCACACCGTAGGAACAATGGCGGATTGACCTGTTGGACGTAAAATACACAGAATACGAGCAAAAATGTACTCCTAATATCCTACATAAATATATTTAGGCATTTAAAGCAACTTGTGAATACATCAGCTCGTTTAACATCACTTTCTGCATCGTGGTCATTAAGAATCTATACCATTAAGATATGCTCTAGGAGAGGTTAAATGCACAGAGGCAATTGACTGATGCATTTTTCTTTTGCATACGTCGCGACAATATTGAATAAAGTCTATGTTAGATTGGATTCACAGAATTGGATTCACAGAAGCTTATCGCTAGGGCGCTACTGTGATCTAGTGGTTATGGCACTGGTCTAGTCATCCAGAGGTCGTGGGTTAGAGTCCCACCCGGTACAGCCTATGATTTTTTGTTCATAGCCTCCGGGTAACTTCACACAGCAGTATAGCGTGTGCACCCCTTTGTAGGCCATTGGCGACAATATTGTGTAAATTCTATCTATCATTACGTCACCCAGCGGAATTAATCACAAAGCTTTCAAATAGTATTTTCGTTAAAAAAATAACCGGCAGTTCTTAAAAGCGATGATTGGATGATCTACTCAAGATATGAAACTATTACAGTCAGTTCAAACGCACAGACTAGTTTTGGGAGAGATAACGAGATGTGACAAAAAAAAGTAGTCGAATAACATTTTCAGCATTGCACAATATAAACACTGAGTCGTTATTCAATTAACTTTTCACGTCTTCGTGTATAACGAGTGTTTGAATCGTCTATGCAACCTATGAAACATAATGTTTGATATTCATTAGGCTATTCAATCTTTGTGAATAATACATTCAAAGATATTGAAACAGTTGAGTGACAATTTTGAAATAATTAAAAATTTCAGATTTAAAATTGCCAAGTTCATTTTGGAGATTGGAATTGAAGTTTCTCATCTAATCGATCTATAATTTTTCCTCTTCACCTAAAGCATTCCTACATCATGCCAACAATAAAAAATGCAAAGGGTGACTCTAATGACTTTAAAAACTACCGTCCGGTTGCAAACCTATCATTTTTGTCTAAAACCA
>BQKZ01002560.1:32143-54512 GCA_036244855.1 Temnopleurus reevesii
TTCTGAATCCCTTTCTTAACCACTTGGTTATGAAACCGAATGTACTTCTTTCAAACAATGCGACTAGTCTTGATCGGACTATGTTATAGAAATTCATTAGCGAAAAGTTTAGAAATGGCATCTTGAAAGACGAAAAATAGATTTCCTTAAAAAAATGTAAAAATAAACCAACATTATTGTGTCGACGATTTTTACAAAATCATATTTCAAAGGGAAAACATTTTCTTTAGCACATCTGCAGCTTTTCTTGCAGGGCATATTGAAAGCAGTGGAGATCGAATATCAAATGGTGATATCATGAGTGGGTAGAATACCAAGATCATTTGGGGCAATCAGCTTCGCATCACGCTTTTAAAGTCCATGCATAGCTTTCGTACTTGATGTGATATTGGATTTTATTGTTAGTGTTACCCTAACTTTAGCCAAGCATACACCAACGAGCAAGCATTTAGAAAGTGCATTTTCATGAAAGGTACTCATTCGCCTCACCTGGGTCAAGTGCAGAAATTGTGGAAGAATGTTTTTCTGACGGAAATTAACGCCACTGCTTGAATTTGAATCCAAGACCTTCTGATTCTACAGGGTGAGTAAAAATAAATGTCCTCCAATTTTCATGCCGTCCTGTTCAAAACATAAAATTATAATCCCAAATTTGATGGTATATCCTGATAGAGTATTCTCCAAAGAATATTTTGGTACCACTTTTATTGGTATTTTTGCACGCATGACCGCACACGAGACAAATTTGCTAAATGTATAAAATCTTACTTGCGCCAAGTGGCTGAGTGAAGATGAAAACAATGAAATTAACTTGTGTCCCTTGGACAGACAGAAGCACGTTCAAACACACACGTACATGCACAAACACACAAACACATGCAGCAAATCACCTAATACACACGTTAACACAAACATAAACCTCACACACACACACACACACACAAACACACAGGTGCAAAAATCTAAGTGGTAAGAGCTTATCAACAATTTTACTACCTATTCAGTTTTCTTTCGTAACCAGAGAAAGTCTCACAAAACCCCTGAGCATAGACATATATAAACACATACACACACACACACACACACACATACACACAAACATATGCCCAAACCACCCACGCACATACGCACACATGCGCACACACACACATGCCCATACTTGTAAAACAGTACACTGTAACATCTGTGAATAAGAACATGAAGAACATATCTCTTAAAGCTCATGTAATTTTTTTAAAGATCAAACATGTAAAAATTGTATCTTTTTTTAAGTGGCCGCCACTCTTATTCTTATCTCAATCCTTCACCTGTCTCCTGTTCCTGACAGATGATACATAGTTGTGCATGATGGATCCATGTTGGATGGAACATTCCCTCCATCTTCCCAAGGCTCAAAGGCATCTTCCTCCATACCCTGTCGTAGCTCGATCTGATATGTTTGCAGATGGATTGGTGAATACTGGAGACTTCCCCACAAGAAATAATTTTGGCCAGAGACTTTTGCAACGAAACACAAAATTATGTTTAGTTGTTGATTTCTGTGTCTGAATTGTGCGCGTATGTGGGCGTCTGGCGTCTTTGTGTGCAGACTGTGTGTCTGTTTGTTTGTGGTTTACTCTGAGTGTGTGTGTGTGTGTGTATGTGCGTGTGTGTGTATGTGTGTGTGGGTGGGTGTGTGGGTGGGTGGGTGCATGCATGTGTGTGTGCGATTGCAAGTGCTTGTTTGAGCTTGCCAATATCTGTCCAACTGCTGCACGACCAAAGACTGTTCTTGTCTTCACCCTGCCACTTGGCGCAAGTGACATTTTGGTCCTCAAGGACAATCGTCTCTTGTTCAGTCATGCATGCAATAATGTACACAAAAATGGTACCAAAATGTTCTCTACACAGTACTCTTTCAGGACATATCATCAAATTCAGGATAATAATTGTATATTCCGAACAGGACAGCTTCAAAGTTGGGGGACATTTTTTTTTACTCACTCTGTATGTATTACCCACTTGGTAATGGAAAATTCATATTCAGTCAATGCGTCTAGTCTTGCTCGGGCCTTGCTGTTTAATAGAAAAAAATTAATGAGTGAAAACTTTTGAAAAAAGTATTTTGAAAAAAAAATATAGAGTGTCTTCAAAAATGTGAAAATGTATTCAAAAATATATTTACTAGATATATATGTATTTATAAAGTCCCAGATCATGAAAATTGTTGAATCTTTATCAAAGCTGTATCAGGGCTTTAAGAAAAATGTCCTTGCACCAATCTTCTTTAGCTCTTCAGTCTTCGTTTATTTTCTTTGATTGCACAGGCGCATAATATGGTCCATGGCGCTCTTGCCTTTATCTGTAATGTGATCGAGTGCATAAACATTCAAACGAAAAGCCTTATCGGCGGCCTCGAGTATGTCTTGAAATTCTATCCCCTGACTCTTTTTTTTCTTTCTCTATCGCGGACCAATGACTTGAAATCTGGGGATGAGAGGGATGAAATATGCTTAAATCTTTTTTTTTTCCTGGGAGGATGGGAAGAAGGGATGCGATCCCCGAGAATGAATTGGCATCAAAGCTTAGTTTTATCGTGCTTATTATTTCAAACGAGAAAGGATGCTGTCACCGAAATGTGCGTTCTTATGTAATTCAAACATAGTGGGGGTTTTGTTCATATATATATATATATATATATATATAAAACATATACACTGCAAAAACTCTGGTGTTGACTTTAACACAATCTATATAGGACCATATCAGAAAAGTGTTGAAATAGTACCCGTTTAGAATCAATTTGATATATATTAAAACACCGACTAGTGTTGTTTAAGCCCCTGAACAACGACGGTCGGTGTTTAATTGCTTTCATTTTATTCTAAATGGGTGATATTTTTTTTCTTGTGTGGTCCTATGTAGATTCCGGCTGGTATTTATTATTTTTTTAGTTTAAGAGACATGAATGCGGTGGACATTTTGCAAGCTTTTGTTGCCATTATTCGGTTTAAATGTATTATCTGAAAAAAACAATTATTCAAAATCATGGACATCATTTTTAAAGTAGCTTACGTAGTGTAGAGGCGTGGCTATACGTGGTGGTGTAGTGATTTTGATTCTCACCTCATTATAACGAGAGAGGCGCTTCGAATATCAGCTATGGGATTGGATGACGTTAATTTCGACAGAATGGTGCGGGAAAACGTCGAGGAGAGGGTCATTGCCCCCCCCCCCCCCCCTCCGGGGGAAATAGGGCTAAAGGTTCGGAAGATTTTGAATTAGTGATATTTGTATACCTATACACCAATACATACATATTTTGAAATTGATGGTTGAACATCTTTTACTAGAGACCGATTGAAATTACAAAAGAATTGAAGTTTGAGTGGCATGCAAGTAAAAATATACATACATATTATTCCCTGTAATTTCCATCAATTTAAATCTCTTTTTGAAAATTCAGTCGCTCCCAAGTGAACATTTTCAATCATCATTTTTTTTCCAGATTTGCATTTCATAGTCATCTAAAGTTTCCAAAATATGTTTTTCCATCCTTATTCATCTCCTTCGAGAGTGATTATGCTGACCAAATCGTATTTGTTATTAGAGATTATTATTACTTTATAAATCCAATAAGCTTCCCTTAACTAGCAATTAAATCATGATAAAACACTCGAGAGTCATGATGACTCCCGAAAGTAAATAAAAATCGTTCTTAATGCATTTTTTTTTTAACTTTGTCGTTTCTCTTTCCCTCTCTCTTGTTGAGACTTGAGTGCAATTTTACTATTCCATACACATAAACCATGAATGAACGAGCCCGGAAGTAACCCTTAAGGGGCTGTGGAACATGCCATGAATAATGGAAGTGTGTCAGTATTCTATTCATGATTTTGAAATTCCAAAAGTCGGTAGAAGGTTTGTTCTAAAAAGGTTTAGAGTGGCAGAAATATGCTGCCATCACGAAAATTAGAAATAAATTGTAAAAATACACAACTCTTACTTTGATGGTGGATTGCTCATTGCTGTGGCTGATATTTATAAACCAAAATAATTTGAGGTCCCCCCTCCCTCCCCTTTCTCTCCATGACTATGAAAAAAATACTACATACCTTGAATTCCCCCATGAGATAATGGAAACCAGATTAGTTAAAATATTTTGTAAAAAAGTATCATTATTTTTCATGTTCTTGTCGAGTAGATGGACCTAAATTTGTAAATGCAATACTGTGTCTTTTTTTTCAGCAAAGTGAAAATTGATTTAAAAAATAACGATAATAATATGTAATGATTCTTTAATACTTTATACAATGTATTGAAATAAAATAAAGGCATCGGAATCGTGTTATTTCGAGAGCCATTTCTGATTTCAATAGGAGTACCAGGCAGCATTGAAACAGAGTTCCAGTTATTTGTTTCTAAAATACATTACACACTCTTAGAAAAGCGGATGCAAACGGGAATCCTCTCGTTCCGTATCATATGCCCTTCCAAAATGTCCATCTCATGATCAAGACCATTGAAGGCGTCCATTAGAAACCTAGAAAGGGATCCAAAATGAAATCTTTAATGTACTTTAGACCCTCTTATGGAACATTGAAAAACACTAAATTTTACAGAACTCATTAAGAATTATTTTCTAAGTGTGCAGATGCATCCTTCGCAGTTTATTTTGGGAAGTGTAAAGATGCGGGTGAGCTCTGGCCCAGATACCCGACGTAGAATGATGATTTGTTGCAAGGCTTTAATTGAAAGTTGAATGTTGTGAATGCTTTCTAGGTTCTGTTGACATCAAACTTTCAGATCCAATTACGAAAGTATGTGGAGTGATGGAGGGTGTGTTACCTTAAAGCAGACAATATTTACATTTGGGCCATACTCAGTCACATATCTGCGTTTCCGGCAAAAAGTATGTGACGTTACACGCATGAAAGACGTTTGACTAATGTTGGAATAAGTTCTGCTTGCGCTTGACGTAAGATGAATGTATTTGATGATCAATGTGCGCTTAAAGTCACAAGGAATTTGCTAGAGAGACGTCGAATCAATATTTCCAGCGGGAGCTCGGTTTACGCGCCACATGTTAGCCAAGCATACCTCCTGCGCACAGGAACAGCAATTAAATTCCGAAGACAGTCTTGACTTCATCTACAGGCCAAGTGATAATTTAGCGTTTATAGCAATGATTATATTCGGTATAATTATGTGAAATTCAAATATAGTCTCTCTATCAGAAACACGCGAGAAAGACGCCTGACTAATGTTGAGATATTGCGTCTTAGACTTGACATGTGTCATTCAAGCGTCTCCCATCTTGTTTCTACGCTCAGGAAGCGTGAATCGAATTCCATATACTGTAAATATATGCTAGCTATTAACGCCAAGGTGTGACTACTAGTGCTTGAATAAAAAAAAAAATAAGTAACGAGAACTGCTGAAACAGTTTATCCGATAATGGAGAGTTGTGGAGTAAAATGAAGGAAAAAGTAATTCTTGATTGAATTGACAGCAACATATCTTCGCGTTTATAGGAAGGATCAAACTGAAATTGGTTTTCTTTAGGTTGGAAAGAATTTCAGTTTAATTCGCTGTTGGGCAACTAGCACTGTATCTTTGACTTCATAATAAAATATTAAAGACGTAATTATACATTTCTGTTTATAGACAACGTGCACACAGCATTCATGGCATTCGAAACATCCTCCTTAAACGTAACAAATACCAAAAGACAGAAAAGGCACATGTGTCTTTCGCCAGTCGAAAGACTTCAGCGTCGTGTCTGCCAAGAGTATTCCTCCATATTCATGGGGGACCCATGATTTTGATACCCGGGGTCTGAGCACAAATTTGGCGCCCCCTCCCGGCTGAGCTGACAAGCAAAAAAAAAAGATTGCGCTCCCCATTTGGCACCTCGGGGGGGGGGGAGCTGAGAAGAGCTGATAAGCAACAAAAAAAAGGTCATCACGTAAAAAAAATCCCCCCCTATTAGCAATTTTGCACCCCCTTTTAGGCAATTTTAAGCCCTTTTTTTCATCAAATGTTGGCGCACCCCCCCCCCCCCACTCCCTGGTGCGCGCATGATATTTTTGAGTCCACGTTGCGTCTTCCACATGTCATAAACACTTGGCAGACATTGGCTATAAAAACAAAG
Organism: Temnopleurus reevesii; assembly: GCA_036244855.1. Lineage (NCBI taxonomy): Eukaryota > Metazoa > Echinodermata > Echinoidea > Temnopleuroida > Temnopleuridae > Temnopleurus > Temnopleurus reevesii. The sequence goes on from BQKZ01002560.1 coordinate 38,277, forward strand.
GTGTTATTAAGACTGTGAACTTTAACAATTCATCTGTTTGAATCGATTTGTCTTTTATATCCTGTTTATAGATTCATGGGTGTTTCCGCTTTAATATTTCGTTTCGTTTGTCGAATATGTTTGATTAGTCATTCACTTCATCCTCCATGAACAAGATAAAGTTGTCGCCTTTTCACGAAAACCAACAGCCCAATCATTTAATAGGTTTCGATTTGCACGTTCACAAGACAGTGCATTGTTACGTCACAGGTGTACATTGTTACGTCATAAATAATATTTCATCTCCCAAATTTCCCACATTTTAAGTTCACTCACTATTCTGCGGCAAGAACATTTCTTTGGTATTCGCGATCTGTAATTTACCATTGTGACGTCATTTATCATTGAGACATCATGATAAGTCCTACATAATTATAACCAGTCGACTGAAATAAAATCGAAGCTTATTTTGGTAAGTGAACGAAAGCAATGGACGTGTAAACTTGTTCTATCGGTCGACTGTTACGAGGGCGCGTTAAATATTAATAATAATAATGTCTTATTTACCCAGGGTAGCCACATTCAGCTGTAAACTAGCTGCTCTTCCAGCGGGCCCTGCATAACATAACGTTTAAATTACCCTTCCCCGTTCATAAATGCCGAGCGCCTGGCAAGAAGGCAGATGGTCCCATGTTACAAGTCTTTGGTATGACTCGGCCTGGGATCGAACCCACGACCTTCCGTTCATGGGACAGACGCTCTACCACTGAGCCACACATGTATTATTTATCATGTATTTACCACACGTAGGATGGAACCAAAAATCAGCCAAATGTCTTCTCTGCGCATTCAAGCGACTCTGGCTATTTTACGATATTACATTTTTCTATCCCTGAAATAATGTCTTAAAGTGAAGGTGGCTTTCTTTATTTGGCGATTCATGAAAGGCTTTATTGAAGTCACATTCACTGTTAAAGCCCTGGTCACATAGGACCCCGGAAGCAACACGATTCACCCCGACTCTTTGTTAATCCACAGTTAGCTGCCTCAGAACAACGAGTCGGGGTGAATCGTGTTGCTTCCGGAGTCCTATGTGACCGGGGCATTAAGTGTGAAAGTGGCTCCCTCGAGAAAAACGAAACGCGAAAGAGAGACTGTGAATACGTCCATTCTCGAAGATAATTGGTTCCCTTATTGAATTAAATTCGTTTAAAAGTCAACACGTTTAACGGAGCGTTAACCCCAACTGTGGTGAATAGATCGCCAAGTGCATTAACGCGAGAAAGCAACGATTAGCATATCAGATGTATCCATGCAACAATTCAAGTCTTTGTATAAAAAAAAAGCAATTACTGATTTCTGACAGTTTATGCTTTTATCATGATCACCGACACCAAAAAGGTAAACGAACGTGCATTGACACCGAGATGTTAAGTTATTTTATTAAAATGTTATTTTCTGTAAGTCACATCATTTACGTCTTCAATATGAACATGCAGTAGGGAATGAATACAGATTATCACTGTGATCAGAAGGGAAAAGGGACTGGGACAAAGAAAGCAACTTCATACAAGCCTTCAAAAAATAACTTCATAAGACGAAAGGAAAGTAGCTTCCCTACTCATTCACTGAACATGTCCGTCGCCAGTTCGACATGTATCCGCAAATTAAGAGAGAAGGAAGTTAATTTTGTGGTGCATCTACCTGTTGTGAATGTTTGAATGAAAGTTCTTTACTTTTTCCAAACCATTTTTACCTTCTGCTTACAGTGTATATTGACACATTAAAAGTCAACTGTCTTAATGGGAACGTTAGGCCCCGGTCACATAGAGCCCCGGAAGCAACACGATTCAACACGACTCTTTGTTAATTTACAGTTAACTGCTTCAGAACAAAGAGTTGTGTTGAATCGTTTTGCTTCCGGGGCCCTATGTGACCATGGTGACCGGGGCTTAAACCACATGTGTGGTGCATGAAACTCCAAGTGCAGTGACATAAGAAAGCAACGGTTTTCATGATAGGTATGTCCACACTACGCTTTAAAGTCATTCTGTGAAAGCTATTTTCTGAAAGTTTATGCTATCATCATGGTCTTGAATATGTGGGTATAATTGCAGGGCCAGCCACTCAGGGTGTGCATTAATTTCTTTCAGGTACCCAGTTTCACCTGGGCTGAGTGCATGATAGTAATTTCAAGTTTTTTTTTTTCTTTCATTAAGGTTGCGCTATTCTTGTCATAGGCCTATACGTCGTGATGAAAAATTAATGAGGTAAGACTTAACTTCGTGAGTTAATAAAGCATCGCGTGCATCGACGTAAGAAAGCAAAGGTTTGAATATGGGTGTGCCCTCATCATTAATTGCATTGCCCTTGTATTGAAAACAATATTTTCTAAAATTGGAGTCATTTTTATCTTTGTGACAGTAAAAATGATAAATGCAAGTGCACGTGCGTTGGCACAAGAGTGGGAATAGGCGTATCCATTAATTAAAGTAAAAAAGAAGCATCTTTTCCTTATATGTCCTCACAGTTAGATGAGAAGAAAGAAGACAATTTCTGACCCATTCGAAAACGAAAGTTCTCATAAAAAAAACTGACACTCTCTCCTTATTTCTAAAGAGATATTGATTGCATATCTTCGAAATAATGCAAATCATCGATCATGATAAACTATTTTACGATGATTTAAAAAGTAAAATACATTACCGTTTATGCGTGACTGAATCTTAATGCTGAATCGTTTCATTTGGGCTCATATTAAGCACTAATATCCAAGAGTGTTTCCCGCGATTTTCTTTGCTTAGGGTTATTCAAAAGTATGTTAGATATACATCGGCTTTTAAGCAAATATGAGACTGAGGTCTTTAGAAGGGATGATGAAGGGATCTGGTGGTTAGGCGAGTGTAATTAAAATACACACGTCACTACGTCATAATTTATTTATTCTCCAAAAATATGATATCTCGTTTTATCTTCTCCAAAAGAAGTTTATTCATTTTAAGATCATTTACCAATTGATCATGTCTTATGAAAGCTGGGAGACAGGCTTTTGGGGTAAATTAATAGGTAAATCATTAAATAAAAACATTGACTTGTATTTCTTATCGTCGATTCAATGGAAACAATGTCTTTGTCTTTCACATCCTGTTCTTTTCTTTCTCTCCACCTCCCTGTTTAGCTTTTTCTATATACTTGTGTGTTGAATTCATTTCTCTGTCATTTTGCTTATGATTAAGATTCTGCTAGGATCGAAAGCTCAAGCTCTTTTTTAACTTCACATATTATTTTGATCATCATGATGTTACATGCTTATTCACTCCAAAACCCAAAATTTAGATTTATCACTTCACATGCTTCATTAATATTGCAATTAATCGTATCTCTTTAATACACAGTTTGCCATAGACTTACGATTAATATTTATTGTAAGTTTAATTGCATCTTTTATATTACAGGCCCCAGTATTGACAACCTTAGTAAGAAGTAATAAATATACACTTTAACGATATCGGTTTCATCATTTTTACAGGTTAAATCACGTCGTTTGAAATGTTGCGTTACCCTTTTTAATGGCTGTCACTCATCCATCCTTTAAAATATTAAATCAACTGTAAGTTTTTAGAGTGTACAAAACGTTGACCTGGTAAAAAGCTGTCATTAATCAACATTACCATCTTCTTGAAATCAAATCTTCTTGAAATCTACAGGCTCCCTACCGCTCCTTTAAATGCAATCATAACTAAAATCCACAATATATACAGGTAATTTCTCATTCTAATGACGGAGATAAGATGGGGCGGTAATGATATTTAGGGAATAATATCCGGTCGTTATGATATATCTTTCCCGGTAGCTGATACCATCAACTACTAATGATAATTCATTGATACCATCTATGGGAGGTCGTTTGTTCAAAGTATCCGTGATTAAAATCAAAGTGGGCTGTTAAAGGGGCACCAACCCCTGGAATTATCTTGCTCTCATTGAACGAAGAAAAAGCAGATGAACAAACTGTGAAGATTTAGGAAAGTCGGACGACCAGTTCAAAAGTTATGACTTTTCAAAATCACAGAGATATAACGATCACTACCGCTGGTGGGGATCCGTTCAGTCGGCAAATTTGACGGCATCTATGACGTCATGTCGGACAACTCCTCATTCACTCTTTATACACATTTTCTCCTTTTTCGGGAAACTAACAAAAATGCCAATTTTCGGTTGGGTATATCTTTCTCGATTTTGCATGTATTTTGAGAAGAATCATGTTAAAACCTTACTCTAAATTTTGCATGAACCCACTTTTAAAAATTATACGTACAAAGTGAATTAGAAGTTGTCCGACATGACATCACAGATTCAATCGGTGTTGCCGATCGCACGGATCTCCATGAGGGGCAGTGAGCGTCAACTCTTTGTGAATTTGAAAATTCATAACTTTTGAACGGGTTGTCCGATTTCGCTCAATTTTTCACAGCTAGTTCATCTAATTCTTCTTCATTAAATGAGAGCACGATAATTCGAGGGGTTGGTTCCCCTTTAAATTCAAAGGGACGAGCAAGAAGGAGGGAAGGCGTAACATTCTTCGAGGTTCTTGAAGAACATGGAGATTAATCATGTATTTATCTTATGCTACAGCGAAAATACACCCTTGCGTTTATAGTTAACGTCTGTAAATGTACTTAAAGGCAGAAGTATAGAGGAATAACGCTTGACCGACGTTGATGGCGTTCAGCTGACATTTGTGTACGTGCTTGCAAGCGTCATTTAAGGATATTTCTTCCGTATTTCTCGGTTAACGCAACGTCTTTGAAATTCCACGAACAATGGGCAAACGTTGGTTATGAGCACAAAGGTGTATTGAGCTTACATATACATTCAGCAATCACTTTGAAGTTTGCTTATCATAGTAACATAGCTCTCCTTGAAGAAAATGTAATCGGCTACTTTCAAAATCGAATGTTCTAACATGAAACCAAAAATAAATTAAGAATGATGAATAGATTGATAAGACAGAGGGGGAAGGAGCAAAAGGAAAGGGTAAATTGCACTTTTAGGAAGATACGGAATCGGGGGAGAAAAAAAAGAAAAAGGACAGATGAATCGATCGGTTTGGTCTTACAGGTGTCACATAGTTCGATTCAAGACTTCCAGTGGCTCCACAAGAATGATCTTTCCCCCGACTTAATTTGAAGACTGGTAGTGCAATTCCAAGCTGATTAATTCGATTCCTGTGCATAACGATCTTATTTGAGGGACGACAGGGCTCAATCAAATGATTAAGACAGAAAGTGAGCGAGCACCGTGTATACAATGTCGCCCACTAACGATTGGAAGTAAAACCCACTCAAGTCTGATTAGGAGTAATCTTTTTCTTACTTTACAAGATGGTTTCATTGAAATGCGCATCCTTCCTGTGCATAGATAGAAGAATACGGTCTAATGCCCTGTTATCTTGATTTGTATAATTCTAACATAATTTAGACGGGTGGGCTTTACTTTGCAAGAGAGTGCAACTATTTCAGCATCTACCACCTAATCAGCAAATGTGGAAGTTGATCAAAGGTATTTTGTTTGGTAATTTTAACGGATGTATGTCCAGTGACCTCCATATGCAACCGTCAATCCAGATTAGAATTGATAATGGTCACGGCTCCAAAATGATTGCTGGTGTATTATAATACAGCTAGAAAAATGGGTGCAGAATTGCACCTTGCAACAGTGAGGGCGCCCTTTTGGTGCAGTATTATATTTTTTTTCAGACAGTTGCAATATTGCTCCAATCCAAAACATTTTCAGAATTGTAGCAGCTCGACTTCAAACTCACGCCATGAGGATTCATTTTTTTTTCAAGCCAAACGCTCTACCGACTGTGTCGAGATAAGAACCCTCCACATATGCAACCCCCAAAAAGGTAGTTCTATTCTTCTCCAAACAGGTACAATATTGCACCCAAAAAAGGTACACCCGGGCCTCGTAGCATAAATCTCTCCGATATCAAAATGTCAATCTTAAGTCAATGGCAAATCATGTAATAAAATTTGCGATCGATTGAAAAACTTGCATTTATTCGTTCCTTTAAAGGTAGAAAACTACATTTGCACACATTACGGTTTTGCTTACAACTTGTTATGTACCTCAGATATGCCAAAATAATAACATCTATGAAGTATTTTGGTTGAATGTAGTCCAGAATATTTAATTAAAAATTAGAAATCTATTTTATCATAATTCATCTTGACACCAACGGTATCGCGATACTCCTAGCGTATTACCGTAACACACACACACACACACAAAACATTGTAAGAGCACATACAGTGCGCACTTTAATACACTGCCACATCGTGCGGAATACGCACTGAGAGAGAGTCTTGCGCTATTGGTCAACGAGGGATTAACGGCTGTTTTGAATTTTGAAGGCACGGTCCATTAATTCGAGGCCCGAATGAAAGAATTATTATTGGAATAACTATAAATGCGCCTATCATGACCAATCTTTGTGTTTAATTGATTGGTGATAAGTTCTAACATTAGTACTCTTCAACATAACACAACAATCTTTGAAAGTCAAAATTTAGGCTGCAAAAGAAGTATTCTACCTTTAAAGGCGCAATGTTGCACCTTAACTCCTGAGTGTGCTGAGACTTGAGACGTTCCATAGTATCGATGAAAGCAGGGAAAATAAAGGTGTGAAGCAATCATGGTAAATGATCTTATACCAGTGATATCAGATAAAGGAAAATGTAGACAATACGTGTATCATGCACTACATGAACGTATCATAGGATTCAACAAGGACTAACTACAATGTTATAGCTATACATTTACATGAAGTCACTTTTCCTAATCACGTTCTTGCGACAAAAAAAAACTGCGCCCTCTCTACATCGTTGCGGGGTGCGGAGAGCCATTGACTACTGAATTATGTAATTCCCATTGACTTAGTACAGAGGCCAAACGGTTTCAGTTAGCAATGGGTAGGAAAATGAGCTGAAAATAGCATTGTGGGTTAAAGAAATAATAATTAAACGATGTAAAGTGGACCTCCTTTGAGCTCTGGAGCCGCTAAAAAAATGTAATATATAACTTGATTGCTCATTTCGGTAAATTCAATAAGTCCATAATAAATAAACGAGGGGAGTTCTAAAACGCAAAATGAAATGATTATGTATATCGATGCTCAACCTTTATGTTATTTACCCTACATGTATATATAATATTGTTTCATCAATTGTCTTTAAACCAGTGATATTTTTCTCATCTTGTATAATTTGCTTTAAATAACTCAAACCCAGTGGCCCGTATTCCGATAGCGAGGTTTAAGTTAATGTGGTTTAAGTGGTAGCCAAAAAAGCCAAAACTTTATTTACAATGTATCATTTTCTTGTTAGCTGTTTTCTTCTCCCATGCGCTAATAATGTAGAAATCTATTGAATTTTTTAATTCCGAGACAGTTTTGAACAATATGAGTGCTAAATGAGCTGGTAAATTAAATATCGACCGTTAGAGATTCAAGCCTCTTTTGGCTACCCATACTTAAACCACAGATTTAGACCAGGGTTAACTTAAACATCGCTATCGGAATACGGGCCAGTATGTTTACGATGTTCTGATATCTTCTACATCATGTATAATAATGGTGCTAGAACCCGTATTGACAAAAAGACATTGATGTATTTTCCTTTATGTGAACAGAATATTGATTTTCTATGTCAATGAAGTTTAATAAATCAATTTCAATTTCAATTTCAAGCCTTTTTAATATGTCGTAATTTTGTTAATGCACCGGCCTCTAAAAATGAGTAGAGACGACCTTGTATCAGCGATGCTGAATATTAGCCAGCAATAAAAGTTAAACTCATTAATGTTGGGGAACACGCTGCCTGCAATATTACTTAAAGCCCATGTATAGTTTTGGTAAAGATTAAAGAAATGTGAATTTTGGGGATATTTACCATGACATATAGTTTCTATACACATTTCAAGATCATAGCATATTTTTATACGAGTGAATTCTTTTGAAAATTTGAATTTGACCGTTAAATCGTATTTAGCGCCCTCTCTTGGTTATAGCAATATTTTGCTTCTTATCGGGCATATAGAAAATTATTTCCAAGATTTTATTAAAGCATGCTAAAAAGGAATACAAAAAAAATACATTCTGAAATTTTTATCAAATTCTGTTCATGAGAAGCTGTCCTTTATCAAAAAAGAAAATATTAAATTCGCGTCGGGGGCTACGACGCTAAAATATTTTCCATACTTTAGGTTATAAATTTTCCAAAACTTGTTAATTTTTCGTACAATCTTTTGTACAACATGTTCATGATATCATATTTCTTTTTAAGTAGATTTGAAAACAAAATTTAGCGATAAAAATATTCGCTTTTACCAAAACTATACTTGGGCTTTAAGAATATGAATTGATCAATAAGAATTTGGTGCAAATTCTCAACCAACACAAACAAAATTTCCACATCGCTTGGAAAATTTTCAACAAACAGTTAGAAACACGATACAAACTATTTCCGTAAAATTAAGTCGAACACCAATTCAATGCTCCTTTGTATTGCTATTGAAGTCGGAACCGGCTTTCGATTGTTGTATCCGCTCAGTTCAATACACGACGTACATCTTTATTGTCCGAGACCTACTTCATTTTACGGAAATATTTTATATCTTGTTTAAAATGAAAAGTATGTTGCATCATGTTGGGTATAATATTCTTTACCTAAAATGTTATACTGTATATCTATATTCATATACATTATTCGAGACATCATTGTCCTTTTATTCTAATTTCCAACATATTTCGCCATCAGAGACGGGAGATTTTGTAATGTAGAGTCAACACTTTCAAAATTGACAAGCAAGAAATCTTCTCTCGTTCCACGGGCGGATGTCGGTGCATTTACCGGGAGGAATCGGCGTCCATTTCATGATTGATGTCTTGAAATTGACACCATGTCCGACATCGTTTTTTCTTCTTCACTCTTTTTTTTTTTCTTTGCTAAAGGTGCAATCAAACTTGGTCTTTATGGCCAATGTATGTCCATAAGAGCGTTCATGAAATTGAAAAGTAATTCGCAACGCAAAATGCAATACATACATAAAAACGCTAAGCTGTCAGCACTGTACCGCACTCTACCCATGTGTGGTGTGGGACTGGTTGCATGGACCGGTTGGAAGTGAATATTGTGATAAAATAAATAGAAATGAGTGTCTTAATTGAGGCACCCTGCTGGGATACTCCCCAGGGAGTGGAAAATAAGCATAGATTGTACACTCGATAATGCCTGAATCCAGGAAGACGAGGTGATAATGGCTTCATGTTATTGCATTGTCCGCTAGGAGAACAGTTTGATTAACTGAAGCGACTACCCTTGGCACCTTGTCTAAGTCAAGAAGGCGTGAAGGCAGCTTGTACAAATTCACCTTTACGCTGCAATAAGCTATCGTAAGACTGTCGTAGTTTCTGAAATCCTAAAGTTTCGGCTTTCAGTGTGAACATTGAAAAACATCAACTCTGTGTTTGCAATGCCGTCAAAAATGATAGAAGAGCATCAGTGCTGAATTAGGCTGAGTTCAATGGTGTACGTTCAAGCATATTTCGGTGTATAATTACACTCTAAGAAATTAGGATGCAGTCGCTAGAAAGGATGAATGGTGTAGATATGCACCTTATGATATAGGAATACAATGCTGCGTCATAAGGAAAAATATTAAGAGGGTCCAAAACCAGCACTTGTGTAATTACCTGACCAATCAGTGATTAATATAGCACGTGGTTGATTAAAGAACCACATGATTACTTTTTGATAATCACCCAGCTGCCCTATACTTCCATAGAGCTTGATTAGTGGAAAGTACGGAAATAAGCAAGCATTGTAGGGTATAGCACATTTCCATAAATACTTCTTGTTGTATAAATACTTTTATAAAAAAAATAGATGCAATTTATATAGCGCACGTATCCACTATGCTGAGTGCTCAAGGCGCTTTGCATCATTATTACCCTGGATTTAGCCCGGCGTACACCAGCGCACATGGCATTTCAAGAAATAAATATTCCTACCAGGTACCCATTCACCTCACCTGGGTTGAGTGCAGCACAATGTGAATGAATTTCTTGCTGAAGGATATTGACGCCATGGGTGGGAGTCGAACCTACGACCCTCTAGTTGAAAGGCGAGAGTCACGACCGCTACATAAAATCTTTATGTCTTTATATCTCAAATACATCATCTCATTCTGACATTTGCATTGTATAAACTTGATTCCTCCGAAATGCCACTTTAGCATGTTTGTTGTAGCGTGAAGAAATTGATATAGTGTATTACGGGGAACTGTTTGTACAGAATTTTGAAGGAACATGCCAAGACTATAGTGTTGGTAAAGATGAAGAAATGTGAATTTTGGGGATGCTTATCATGACATGTAATTCTTATACACATTTTGAGACCATAACATATTTTGTTTACAACCTGATCCTTTTGAAAATTTGAATTTGACTGTTAAATCATATTTAGCGCCCTCTCTTGGTTATAGCATTATTTTGCTTGTTATCGGGCATATACAAAGTTATTTCCGAAATTTGTCAATAGAATGATATATAATAATAATGATAATATTCAGTTCTTTTATAGCGCATAACACATAGTCATAGCATGTCCCTACGCGCTTACACAGCAGAAAAGGAAATAACAGAATGGAGAGTGGAGAATAAAGATCTGCCTTAGATATAGAAATGTACACAACAATTAAATTCTGAAATTTTCATCCAATTCCGAGCATGGGAAGTTGTTCTTTATCAAGAAAGGAAATATTGAATTAGTGTGGTGAAGCACCACACTAACGAAATTTGCACATTTTGGGTTATAGATTTTCCCAAACTCGTTCATTTTTCGCAATCTTTTGTGCAATATGTTTATGATACTATATTTCATTTCATATAGATTTGAAGACAAAATCTGGCGATAGAATTATTCGCTTTTACCAAAAGTATACTTGGGCTTTAAGCGTAACATTATTTTTGGCCTACGATTGATGTAGACACATTTGTTAGGGACATGGAAAAACAGTGGTGTTAGATTTATCGCCAGTCAGAATCTACGTAGGTCCATACCAAAAAAAAGTATTAAGATTTCACCCGTTTTGGAATCAAATCAACAGAATAACGCCGACCGGAGTTGTTCAGGGGCTTTTAAGGTAGAATACTTCTTTTTCAGCCTAAAATTTGACTTTCCAAGATTGTTGTGTTATGTTGAAGAGTACTAAATGTTAGAACTTATCACCTAAAATTTGACTTTCCAAGATTGTTGTGTTATGTTGGAGAGTACTAAATGTTTTAACTTATCGCCAATCAATTAAGCACAAAGATTGGTCATGATAAGCGCGTTTATAGTTATTCCAATAATATGTTTATTATTCGGGCCTCGAATTATTGGACCGTGCGTTCAAAATTCAAAACAGCCTTTGACCCCTCGTTGACCAATAGCGCAAGAATCTCTCTCAGTGCGTATTCCGCATGGTGTGGCAGTGTATTGAAGTGCACACTGTATGTGCTCTTACAATGTTTTTTTTTTTTTGTAGTAGGCTAGGAGTATCGCGATACCGTTGGTGTCAAGATGAATTATGATAGAATAGATTTTTATTTGAATTTAATATTCTGGACTACATTCGACCAAAATAATTCATAGAGGTTATCATTTCGGCATATACGAGGTACACGACAAGTTGTAAGCATAACCGTAATGTGTGCAAATGTAGTTTTCTACCTTTAACAACATCAGTAGGTATTACATGTCGCATCGATTCCAAACGGGTGTTATCTTAAAACTTTTCTGATGTGGTCCTGTATAGATTCCTACCTTGCGCTATAATGAAAATGCGCGTGACAATTTGCTTCTTATTTGCAGTTGATTTGCGATCGATTGGAACTTTTGAGCAACATCCCTTTACTCATACTGGCGTGTACATATTACACATATCGAGTATTCATTCTCATGTACTGGCGAAAAAAAAAGTGTAGCATTTCATCAAAACCGCACCATACTCTATGATCGAATACACTCAACCCAGAACTCCACTTCTCATCGCTCTCTCCAAGTCCAAATTTAATTACAGAATGGAAGAATGTTTGAAGGCTGTTTCTTTACAGTTCAATCTAAAAGGTGGATCCTTCACCTTTCCATAAGAAAAGGAGAGAAAAAATCTTCCAAAGTAATGTGGTGGTCGATCAAAATTACCCCTTTTCAGCGCATGGTATTGATCATGCAAACATACTTCCAAATTTAGCTCGCTAATATTACACCTTTCTTCCCCCTGAAATCGACGTGGATTGTTGACATCCAGGTCAAAGGAGCAAAATATTTAGCATATAGCTATATCCAGGGACCGTGGTCTGTTATATATTTCTTCCAGGCGCTTTTGGATATTGGAAAACATTCTTTCTTCTACTTTTTCTTCGTTTTTCTCCTTCTCCCTGCTGCTGCTGTGTTTATAATGATAATGATAATAATAATAATAATGATAACATTAATAGCATTCTTTTACCCATTCTTCTCCTTTTCTCTTCTTCATCCTCTTCTTCCGCCATATGTTTTTATTATCCTTCTCGTTGTTGTTAATGATGTTGTTGTTCAAGTCATCAGCAGCCCTATCAACACAACCACTGAATGTGAATACCATTTAAAAAAATTATTTTTACTGCCTTTCCTTTTTATTTCATTTCATTTCATTTAATTCATTTCCAGCAAAATATAGATCAATACAGTACAACAATCGGAAATTAAATACAATACACATTATTAAAGATAATACATTTTATTCGATCTTTATACAATACAAATTGCTTTTGGAAATCTTCCCGTCCCTATCGACAAACCCCTTGATCCACCCCGGTTTAATGTTCAGGCAAGCACTCGATACAACACATGTATTTGCAAGCGGTGTGTTGAATATTGTAATGGACAGAAAATCGGTTATTTCATGCAAACTTGACATAATTCAAGACACATCGATTCGTCAAGATATCGCCTGCAGCATTAGGCCTTGATCTTATCCCGATGTACAATGTATTAAGTTAAAACAAACCCTCTAGCTTGACAGTCGAGGCGGACTCACACCTCTGCGTTTATATAACGTCTGCGTAGCGTTCATGACACGCCATGAACGCAGAAATACGAAGCAAAGACGCATTAGACGCATTGCCGATGTTGAAAGCGTTTGTCAAGCGCTCGATGAACGCGCACGTTTAAAGCGACAGCAAAGCGTTGTTCCTCCGACATGCATTCACGGAACGTCATTAACGCTGTGTAAACTTTGATTATCAATGTAAAGGTGTGAATCATCCTTTATATCGAGGGTGTGCAGCTGCTTGTGGGCTTTAGAAATCTTTGCAATCCCCCTTCCCACGAAATCTGTGCACATACCTTATATCGTTGACATTTGCATTCTTTATTCAGCTTTTGATATCTAAAAATGGAACCCTGGAAATGATTTGGTCATTTTTGCCCATCTTGTTTGTTCTTATCCTTCTTAATTTATCATAATTTTTCTTTTTTCTTGATTCCTGTCGTCCTTTTACTTATTCATTCTACTTTTTCTTATTTTTCTTCCTCACCTTTTTTCTTTCCTCATTCTTGTTTCCTTCACGGTATTGTATTCTTTTTCTACCTCCCCCCCCCCAAAAAAAAAAAAAAAAAAATCTCCCTATCATCGCAGTTCCCATGCCAGATTGCCTAATAAATCTCGAGACAAAAAATAACAAGAAACAATCATCACCGGTTTATATACTACTTTTGTTTTCTACTGACTTACAAATTCAGCTTTTTCCCAGGACTCTTAGGGATTGGGATGAGGTCCCTCAATCCACCACGTTGAGCTATCATCTGTTGCGCAATTTAAAAGAGCCATATCTGTAATATAAATGCCTGACTTTTTTGTCAACTTTATACATTTAAAAATCGACATGATTATGTACATATGTGTATATAATATTTTCTTTTCTTTTCTTTTCATAATAGGCATTCATCTAATGTGATCACAGTCAATTCAGTCCTATTGGCTACCTAGGTGGGATTGGTGGCTGAAAATGCTAGAGCTCCTGTGAGTGATGATGTGCCAACTGGCTTGAACATCCTTAAACTGTTGTTGAACGGGGCAGCAATAGACACCAAGCTCGACTGGGGGTGGAGCTAGGATTATTGTGTGTGATACGAATTTTATCATGTCTCCAATAACTATAGACTGGTTTCATGTTCACTTGAATAGATTGAACTTTCATGAGCAATATATATATACCTTTTTGTTATTTATGCATATTACATTGAATTCTGGTAAGAGATTTGTAATTAAGCACTAAAGCACCACCCTATAAAAGTACTCCTTATTAAGATGCTGAACAGGCGTTCAATGAGTATCGACGTAGAAGTAGAAGTAGAGGATCATAAAAGTTTATCTGAAAGGATTTTATTATCTTTCTTTTCCTCCTCCTCCTCCTCCTCCAACTACTACTACTACTACTACTATTTCTTCTTCTTCATCTCCTTCTCCTCCTACACATCTTCCTCCAATCACATTTTTCTTCTGCTTCTACTTCTTATCCTCGTCTTTTTTCATTCTTTCTTTTTCTTTTCGTCTTCTGCTACATCTTCACTTTAAAGGGGAACTACACTCAGACAGTATATTGCTATCATTAAATGAAGAAAAATAAGATGAGCAAACTGTGAAAATTTGAGCAAAATAGGATAATCCATTCAAAATTTATGAATTTTCACAAAGTTTTGATTTACACCCCTCATGGGCTCCTTAAATTGGCAAACGTACAGGCACAAAATGGCTGCCAACATGGAGAACTCTCCATTTGCTTTGTACACAAAATTTCAAATTTTCCTCTTTTTCGAGATAAGTAGACAAAATTTTGTTTCTTCGGTTGAATATATTATAGCCACATCAATTCTGCAAGCATTCCAGAAAGAACGGTGTTGATTCCTCATTTGAAATGTGATATTGATCCATTTTCAACAAATTTCTATACAAAGTGAATGAGGAGTTCTCCATGTATGACATCACAGATTATGCTAATTAGCTTTACGTATGCCAATTCAAGGATGCCCAGCACAGGTGGAAATGATAACTTTGAAAATTCATAACTTTTGAACGGATTATCCAATTTTGCTCAAATTTTCACAGTTTGTTCATCTGATTTTTCTTCATTTATTGACTGTACATTATTGTCTGGGTGTAGTTCCCCTTTAATTTTGCTTTCCCTTCTTTCCTTCTATTCACATCTAGAAACCACAGTGAATACAAAATGTGAAATATGACCTGGGAGGTGTTTCACCAAGATAAGAAATACTTTACGCACGACTTTGCGTTCGACTGGCACCCCTTCTTGTGCGTAATGGTTCACATTATCACGCGCATTCAGCGCAATAAGAGATACCAGTCGAAAGTAAAGTCGTGCGTAAAGTCTTTCTCATCTTGGTGAAACACCTCCCATAAAACTAATTGTGAACAAGGGTATTAGAAGATTTCTTACTTTCAGAACGTTCTCAGTCCTTTTTTTCACAGGCAACGTGGTAAGAGTGTATACAAAGAGCATTAAAAATCTGAATTAACAAAATTCATAGAAAATAAAACCGACTGTACATACTGTAAATACCCCTGTCTTTTCTTTTGATCTTTAGAAGCAATATTTTTGCCTTTTCTGTCGCTCGAAGTAAAATTTCCAGTTTGCAGCACTTGATACCATGTTGATGCCGCATATACTGGTTTATCATCCATGAAAACGGATTTTAAAGGATTTATTTTGAATAAACAAAATTCAATTTAGACAATCTAAAACTCTAGAAACATAAGGAGCATTTTGATAATGTCTGCAACTGATTACCATATGTTTAACAATGCTATAAAAATCATATTCAACTGTTTCCAGATAATAGAGAAATTGATTAAAAATTCATTAAAATATTTACGAGTGATTCTTAACTTTTTGTGAGTAGTGAATAATGGCTATTGGACCAAGTGGCCATTGGACCAATGCGATTAGACCAAGTGGCAATTATACCAACTGGCTATTGGACCAAGTGGCTATTGGACCAACTGGCTATGGCCTCAATGGGTATTGGCCAAAATGAATATAGACCAACTGGCTATTGGACCAAGTGGCTATTGGACCAACTGGGAATTGGACCAACTGGTTATTGGACCAACTGGCTATGGTCTAAATGGGTATTGGCCAAAATGAATATA
>BQKZ01002560.1:69107-81020 GCA_036244855.1 Temnopleurus reevesii
GGTTTTTTATTGATTTAGTACCCTTCGGGTTCCCGCTCGTGAATCTTTATCCCGTTACTGGCGCTGAAACTCACACCCTGTATATCGTGCTTTTTGGTATGCATCGCGAACGAGGTGGTTTTAGCTGGCGAAGTCGGGATTTTGACCACCCCGGGGAACCTGGTGCTGCTCGACGGAATGATGAGCGAAGAGAATAAAGAAGGAAAATGGGTCTTCATGAAAGTGTTGCACCCCAACGTACCCCCCCCCCCCAAAAAAAAAAGGTACCTCAGGTCCTAAGCGCACCCCCACCCTTCCGAATAAATTTCCTCACCCTGACGCCAAATTGATCTGAAGCAATGTATCATTATATCTTTCCTGAGATTCCTCCCTCCACTCTTTCTCCATTTTCCCCTCCCATCCTGCCCCCTCCCCCTCTCCAAACGCCCTGCTTTCTTTACACATTTCATTGTTCTGTATGCCCAGCGTTTATTATTCTTCGAACTCATAATGAAATGCCGAAAATGAATGATTGGTTTAAAAAAAATGTCTGAATCTGATTATCAATGATTTTTCTGTCAATTAAGGTTCTTTTAAAGAGACTTAAGAATAAGTTGGTGTCAAAATGGGACGATCGATTATAAGTCAGTGCTGTGATCGATTATTTCATTTATCATTCAAAATCTTATTCTTTCTATATTTCTTCGTTCTCGTTCTCCTTTTTCTTCTTGTTCAACTTGTTTCTTTTTCTGTTTCGTTCTTGTTCTTTCCTCTTTTTTTCTCCTTTTCTCTCTGATTCCTATCTTGGTTAGATATCAACATTTTATGGAAAAGGAGTGAATAATGAAGGTTCTTAAGCTGTTTTTAGAACGATTGCTTCAAAATCTATGTACCGCTACTAGCGCTGAAACTTTAACACCTTGTATCACGCTTCTCGGCATGCATCACGAACGAGGTGTTTTATCAGTCTATTCTCGATCACATCCAATTTCATTGAATCACTGCGTATCTATTGCACTGTATGTTTGCACGTCTAAGCATATTAATCTGTTTTAATTTGTTCAGATCCTCGTACACTTTCTCTTTTTCTTTCTCTTTCTCTTTGTCTTTCTTTTCTCTTGGTCTTCCTCTTTCTCTTTCTCGTTCTCCTTGTTTCTTTCTCTTTTTCATTCAATTTCTTTCTTTTAGTCCTTTCTTCTTCTCTTCCTGATTCCTATCTTTATTTGATATAAGGATCGATAGGCCTTTGGCCTGTGCATATCCCTCACATTTGTATTCGTTCTATATTTATGTATTATCTTTCTATTACTGTATACCTTTTGTATGTTGTTTATTGTTTTAATGCAAATTATGAAATAAATGAAATTGAATTGAAATCTTATACAATAATCGAGAATAATGATAATTTTCAGTCATTTAAACTTCTCTTGATGGTTCATAAGTTTGTTTTAGAACAATTGCATCGAAACATGTGTCCCGTTTCTGGCGCTGAAACTCACACCATGTATCACGCTTTTGGTATGCATCTCGAACGAGGTGTTTTATCAATCTATTCTATACATTTAATGTCATTTGATCAGTGTGTATCTATTGCATTGTCTGTTTGTGCGTCTATATGCATGTTAATCCGTTTTGATGTTTTAAAGTCCTACTTTTTCTCTTTCTATATTTCTTTTTGATGTTTTACCTTCTTTTTTTCCCCTTTCTCTTTCAATTTGCTCTCGTTTGTATTGTTCACTTTCCTACCCCTTTTACTTTTGTTTTATCCGTTTTCATCTTTTCTTATTTCTACTTTGTACTTTTCATTCTCTAGCCGTCTCCACCCCCCCCCCTCTCTCTATATATATATCTCTCTCTGTTTCACTTCTTATTTCTTTTTTTTTTCTATTTCTATGTCCATTTTTGCTTCTCTTTAGTTTCATTTTTCCTTTTCTTTTTTTTCATTTTCATTTTTCTTTCCTTTTTATTTTTTTCCTTTTCTTTAACTTTTGTTTTTCTTTTATCTTTCTTCTTTTTTTACCCTTTCTCTGTCTTTTTATTCATTTTCCTCTTTCTCTTTCTTGTCCTCCCTCACACTCCATTCTCCATCCCCAACCTCTCTCTCTCCTGTTAGATTTCATGTTCACATTTCATTGCGCTACATTCTGAACTTCTCATTCTTCGATTTGATATGGAAAACAAATATTGTCATAATTATAGAGGAATTGAGCTTTCCTTGAAGGTGAAGACTCTAAAGAGGTTTCGGGAACAATTACTTAATATCTTGGAATCTGTATACCGTTACTGGCGCTGAAACTAACACCGTGTATCAATCTGTTGGTATGCATCGCAAACGAGATGTTTTATTATAGTGTATTCTAGCTCACATCCAATGTCATTTGATCAATGTGAATCTATTGCACTGTCTGTTTGCGCGTCTATGCATGTTAATCTGTTTCGATGTGCAAATATTCTACTATTTCTATTTCTCTCTCTCTGTATATATATATATATATATATCTTTATCATTTTCATTTTCATTTTTTTTTCTTTCTTCTTCTCTTTTTCATTTTTGTTATCTTTTTATTCTTCATGTTCTCTTTAATTTCTGCTTTCTTACCGGTTTTTCTTTTTCCTTTTCTTTTCATTTCTCTCTCTCTCATTTTAATTTTCTCTGTATCTTTCTC
Source organism: Temnopleurus reevesii (assembly GCA_036244855.1). Taxonomy (NCBI): domain Eukaryota; kingdom Metazoa; phylum Echinodermata; class Echinoidea; order Temnopleuroida; family Temnopleuridae; genus Temnopleurus; species Temnopleurus reevesii. The sequence continues at coordinate 71,753 of BQKZ01002560.1, forward strand.
TCTCTCACTCTCTCTCTCTCTCTCTCACTCAATCACTCTATCTAAAATTTAAAATCTAAAATCTCAATTTCTCTATCTCTTAACTCTTTGTTTCCCTTTCTTTTTCTTCTGATTCTGGTTGTTCATTTTTCTATTTCTAATTCCTTTTTTTTCGTCTCTTTAGTTTGATATTTACTTTTCTTTACTTTTCTTTAATTTTCGCCGTTCTTTTTCTTTCTTTTGATTTTCCTTTCTCTTTCCAATATTCCCTCCCCGTTCCTTTTTCCCTCCCCAACCACATTCTCTCTCCTCTAACTTTACTTCCATACTTAATTGTGCTACATTCGGAACTTCTTCGATTTGAAATGGAGGACGAATCAAAAGGTTATGTTTTCATAATTTACATCAAATTAAGTTTCCGTTGAAGGTGAAAACTCTAAAGAGGTTTCGGGAACAAATACTTATCATAGGGAATCTGTATACCGTTACTGGCGCTGAAACCGACATCTTATCTGCTGTATCACGCTTTAGCTGTATGCATCGCGAACGAGGTGTTACTTCCGAAAGTTTCCAGATCTTTGTCGTCGGATCTATTGCACCGACTGACAAATTCTGGATCTTTTTGTCTGTTTTGTGTATTTGCAGTTTAATCGAATCTTTCTCTTTTGTTCTTTGTCTCTTATGATGTTTTCCAAAACTAAAACTTATCAGAGAATTGATATTCCACAGATGATTCGTTAGTTATAAATACTTATTCGAGGATCCTTCCTGAAAGTTCAAAACAAGCGATGAAATATGTTCAAGATTTTTGCAATTTATTTAAACTTTAAAAAATGTGAGTGTTTGTTAAGCTTACAAATTACCAATTAGACATCTGTGAAAAAAAATATGCGTTAAGGGGTGTTGCTAAAGCTGTAATTGATCGCAAATAAGCTGAAAATCAGTTGCAAAATTTAACACGTATTTTCATTTGCGCAAGGTATGTTCTTCTTGCAAAACTGCAAATTGCATTTGGTCATTATTTTGCAGCAGCAGTGTTTAGGAAAACTTAAAAGTGACTTCTGATGATCATCATGATTGATACGATAAACGTGTTATGGTGTTCATTAACTGTTACGAAACTGTTACGAAAATTTGTTCAGTGGCGTTTTGCAGTTTACATCGTCAACATCATGCCAACATTATGAATGTTGTCAATCGGAGCTCGAACGTTCAAACTTAAAGATTTATACCATCAGATTGTCTTGGAAATGCCGTGAGTAAGATTGATGTGTGTAAACGTTGAGCGTCAAACGGGCAGCCCATGTTTGGTTTGCGTGCATGTGTGGCATACAACCTAAAACCGACCCGACACTAAACACACAATTTTGACTGACACGTTGGTAAATGTTTTCCAGTTTTTTTCTTAGACAGACAGGAAGGCGAGACCATTTTCGAAAATATTCATGAATTAAAGAAAACAGAGCGGTTTTAAATCTGTTTGCAAGATCATAGTCAGGGGTGGACCCAGAATATGCTCTCACAGTTAGAGAAAAGGGCACATTATTGCACCTTGCTGCACTGATATAGCACCCTGTTCAGTGCAATATTGCACCTGCTCCTCAAAGGTGAATTATTCTACAAATTATTTTTTAAAAAACGTAGCAGATGTGGGGTTCGATTTATCTAAATTACGAAGGATCGTCTCATTCCATTGCCAAACGCTCTATCGACTGAGCTGTTCGTTGTTTTTCGACCGATGGACGAATTTATAAAACATCACAAAGACAGATTGCGTATCCGTGAATTGTGGTAACACATTTCTTTTAGTAGCTTTGTTTTATGGTTCAAAACAAACAAAAAGCTTGTTCTACAGACATGTCGAACAAACAAGAACATTATTTATTCGGCAAGAATTAGGCTGAGCGCTCGCAATTTAAATCTATTTAGAACAAGTCTCGCACCCGATGTGGAGCGATTTTCTAACGCAATTGGCAGAGAAATGGAGCGAAAGAAAAACCTCCATCGCTTTTTCTTCCAGTGGTGTACTCGCTGATTCTAATGCGGTTACCTGAATTTGACATTTTGATTCCAGCGGTTGAGCTGATCCCATTAATAGCCTTGCATCGCTATGTCGGGCAAATGAGGCGTGAGTTGGATTTGACGATAATGAAGCGCATGCAAGAAGTCGGAACTTTCTGAATATTCGATTAGAATGAAGGTCAAGTCTTGCGCCATTTACAGGATCGGGCAACAGTATGATGCTGAGTTTCTCATCGTCATTTTACCATGTTAATCACATTATAATTCAACAGGTGTTAAATGTACACTCTGTTTAAAAAAAAAGGACAGAGAAGCTACATATAATCTAATAAAGTGTGTCATGTGACAATAAATCCATACGCCATGTAATAAATTGTGCGAACATGACAATCTCGAGCGGGTTCTGATTTCAATAGTATTACAAACGAGCATTGAATTGGAGTTCGACTTACTCTATACACACTAAGTGGTGAACAAAAGGTACATGTACCTTCACGAAAAGGTGCAACTGCGGCAAATCCCGAAAAGGTTCAATATTGTACTTGTTTATATCATACACGCAAAGCAAAAAGTTTGGCCTACATGAAGGGTGCTAGCTATTGCAAAAAGTTGCGATTTGTAACAAAAAAAAAGCAAAAAGGAAAGAAACGTTAAAAAATTGTACCTTCTCACAGGCTCAAGCGAACACGGTGTTATGTTGTGGATCCGTATTTGATATCTTTGGGTCAAAACCGTTTATGCATAGCAACGTGGCGCGATCGGATAAAGGCCCAGGGACGTGTTTCACCAAGATAAGAAAGACTTTACGCACGACTTTAAGTTCGACTGGTATCCCTTCTTTCGCGCAATGGTTCACACTATTACGCACATTCAGCGCAAGAACTGATACCAGTCGAACTTAAAGTCGTTCTTAAAGTCTTTCTTATCTTGGTGAAACACCTCCCAGGCACACCAAACACGGCCCGGCATAACGGCACGGTATTTATGCGCTATCTTGGTCGTTATTGGTCAGCGCGCTCATCCGCGCAAAGATTGTTCAACAATTGGCCAATCAAGACCCAGGCACATCAAACACGGCACGGCATCACGGCACGGTATTTACGCGATCTCTTCCCTGTGATAAGCATCCTTTGCGCGGAGAAGCGCGCTGGCCAATGACAACCCAGATAGCGCGTGATGGCGTGCCGTGTTTGGTGTGTAGGGCCAAGGAATCCCACACTTCAACTTCGCGAAATTGAATCCCATGAGCACTCTACAGAGTGCAAAATCATACATCTTGTGGTTCAATAATTCACCCAAAATTGTTACAAGTTTGCACAAAAAAAATTGAACTTCTGTTTGCTCTGTTTAAAGGTGCAATTTCACTTTGATTCCTAAGTGAATATATTTATTATCTTCACAAGAGTTTCTCTATGTTCTCAAGATCCGGAGATGTTTTTGTCTGAAAACTAAAACGGGTCCATCCATTCGCCTTACCCCCCCCCCCCCCAAAAAAAAAAAATAATAATAATAAAAACGATCCTAGCAGTCATTCCGCTCGCTGTCCTTCGGAGTCACGGTTAGATATTACGACAATCAAACAAAAATAATCCAGAATACGTGGGAGAACCAGTTATCAATTTGTACACATTACAATGAATGCATGTGAAGTAATTTGTGAGTACATCAGCTCGTTTCACACTAATTTCTAAATCACGACAGTAGTGTGTTAGGGTCTCTGAGAGGAGGTTTGAGGATAAAAAATTGAGGACCACTCGCGGAAAACAATAGAATAATCCCTTGAGAACAATAGGAGAAGGAGCTCTGAGAACAATAGGAGGAGGTAGGATGAGGTTCACTCGCAGAAAAAAATCAATAATAGGCANTCACGACCTATACAGATTTATATTTTAAGGCCATATTTTTTGTTATATCCATTCAAATCAAATAATCAAATAATTCAAAAGTTGAATAAGAACTGGGACTTTTGATTTGTAATACAAATCAATCACGCTAAAGTTCTACAAGCACGCTCTTTTTGTACCCACAGGCCCGTATAACTATTTCTTCTTATTATTCTTCCAATGTGAGTACATTCCTCTGGAAAGAGTATAATATCGTACTTTGTGCGGTGCTGTGAACTGTGTGTCGTGTTGTATTATCGAACTCCAAAGAAGACCTTATTTATACAAAAGTTTGTGCTGAAAGTGCTCCTTGTGCGAGAAAAAAAAAAACAGACGCCTCCTTCTAGTCCTTGCGCAGCGTCAACCCTACCAGTCGTCTTCTGAATACTTCAAGCGAAGACGATGATGTGACATTGGCAGAGAGATCGTTCCACAGGCAGATGACACTGGGAAAGATGGAGAATTGAAAGCTGTTTAGTCTGCACCGCTGATGACGGAACAGTGCTGGTCTTCGCTTGGTTGTATGAGAATGTATGTGCATGACCGAACAGTCAAAGGTTCGAAACAATCCATGTCCTTAATCCCTTCAGAAAAATGTTATCTCTAAAGAGTTATCGCGATTGAATAGATTCTGCATGCTACCTTAGATTCCATATCCAAGATCTAATTAGGGGCACATAACATAAAAGATGCATTTAAACTTATGATAGATATCTATTGTGAGTCTGTGGCAAGACAGGTACCAAAGAGATACGATCAATTTTTAATAAATCGCATCTTTTTTATGTTACAGGCCCCAGAACACACAGTTCGAAAATCTGTTCGAAGAGTGATGGCGCTATTTAAAAATTGTTCATTTTCAGGAGTATTTTTTTTATATATTCATATAAAAAGGATGATAGATTCCGGTAATCTACATGCTTAGATAAAGATTTAAAAGGATGCTAAAAATATAGATATTCAATATTCGACGGTCTTTTCTGACAATGTTCCTGCGTGTGTTAGAAAACATTTAACACGCAAGCTGCCAACAAAATAATAAAGTTTTTCTACCCGATTTGATTAAAAGCAAAATCCTAAAGTTTATTGGTCCATGAATAAGTGCATTAAGTCACGAGGTCGTGGATACTCCTTTCAATTCAAAACTATGTCAGGTGATGTCATTGGAAACAGCCGGTTTTATCGCTTTGTGCTCTCTCCCTAAAAGGCACGGTTATGAACTAATTTTAGAATTTCTTAAAAGAAATTCGTTTACTTCAAAACATAAAAAACAGGGCGTTGATTTAAATCGAGTCGTGATTTGTGGTGGGCAACTCTTATGAAAATTTCAAAAACAGCACCCGTGAAAATTATCTCCTGTAAATAACAGCTAAAGAGGGCAAATTTGTTATTCTTATTTAACCGGAAAAAAATTAATTGCACATTATAAATGTTGTTCAAATTATCGCACTATAGCCTGCTTGAGTATTAGGACAAGCTATCCAACAATTGTTACACTCTGGTTATTTCATCATCATTTTTATATCCCTTTGATACATTAATTTGGGTATTAAGTATGCACCCTTAATTTGAAATTCATCTTTATTCCATGTTTGGTATTGAATATCAAACAAAATAATTTTAAAATTTATTTATCACTGATAGGGATATCAAATGACAATTTGACATGGATTAAATAGCCATTAGTGCATTGCCATGGAGACAATCTTTGCGATTAAAAAAAAAAGGTTTTAAACAGTTCAACAAATCACTGTGAGTAAATTATTATGGCAAATACTTTATTTTCACGCATCTTTTGAGGGTAATGTTGTAAACCGGAACAATTTTCTACTGCTCTCAAGCAATTAAACAATTTTATTATCACTAAAATCACATAAGCACCCATTGCATTCTGACCTTTTAATCAAATGCTCGAAATGAAAATTGTTTTGAAAATAGTTGAAAATGGAACGGGAAACCTTACAATTGCATCATACATGTTTTTTCCATGGGTCAATGAAAGTACATTTTTCAAATTTTGCAAAATCTTGAACCTCCAAAAATAAAAGGAAAGTTAGAGGAATGTCTTAAAAAAAACTTCTACCTTTTTACCCCTTTAAAGCCCCCTTACACCTAAGACGAATAAGAAATTACGTGAGATTTTTGTATTGTATGAATAATTTAATTGGAAAATAAAAATACAATTTTTCTTATTATTAGTCAGCCCCGGTTCGCATAGTTGTGAGAGGGCTTTAAGCTGGCTCAAGAAAGCTTTTCTAATGGAACAGCACCAGTACACTTTATTTCAATCCAAATTAAAAACTATTTTGCGCATTTAAATACAATGTATCTAAAATCGGTGTAAATTCCACACCTAATTCTTATGTTTTGTAAACTCTTTGATGTTGCAAAAGTTTCTTAACCTTTTAGCTCCATTTTAAGCATTATATCCCACTCCACCTCATTCTCTTCTTTGGCCATATTTAATCTCATCGATTTTAATCGCCTTTGCGCGTTATGCCTTTAACGGTTCAAAAATTTATATACGATGGTAGATTTTTTTACTTCTATTTTTAAACTTGACCTCTCCTTGAGAAACTAATCGATTCATCGCAACTTAATGGACGAGATTACAGTATTCATTCCCGTTCATTAGAATGCCTTTAGAATATATGATTTAACTGTTTTCCGTCAGGTATAAAGGTACATATTTGAACTGAACAGAACCGCATATACCATGCACAAGTAAATGGTATAGATTCGATTGCATGAATTTCCAATGTAGCCCAGTATTACCATGCGTTTTATTGATTTGTTGTTTGTAACTTTTCGCCTATTTTGTCCAAGTTATAAATTGTCTTTTCAAGAATGAAAACGTGCATCATCATTAATTTGTACACTGTGTTGTTGGTACATTAGGTTTCCTTTGACAGAGAGAGAAACTGGGTTTTACGGTGTGTAACATTCAATTTTAAATATTAACGCCAGGTGAGAAAGAAGGACCGACTTTTAACGTCATCATCTGAAAGACGCGACCGGGGAACGAACCCGCAGCGCCAACTGAAGTCAATTTATGACTGTCCGGAACAGCTTGATTACAGGCGTATGCCACGACAACCTTTAATTCGAGCGGGAATTTATAAACGCAACAATATTGCCCAAATAAATGGGTGATTTTAGCATTCAAATTTTCAAAAATATATCAAAATCTATAGAAATCTGAGCGTATCATGCATCATATTTTCCCTATAATGCTTACTTGTGCATAATCGCCATCTCTCTCTCCCTCTCTTTCCCTTGCGCGCTCTGTCTGTCTGTCTATCTCTCTTTCTCTTTTTCTCTTTCTCTCTCTATCTCTCTCCCTTTTTTTTCTCTCTCTCTCTCCTCTCTTTTTTTCTCTCTCTTTCTCTCTCTTTCTCTCTCTTTCTCTCTCTTTCTCTATTTTTCTCTTACCGATTCTCTCTATTCTGCTTTATTTACGAGCCCTTTATTTTGTATGAAGTATAGCGTCGAAGGTATCATTAACCCAGTTTGGACAGTGCTTGAAATACATTTGTCGTCTGCTTCAAAATTTGTACTAATAAAAAAGGGCGGGAATGGGAAATGATGAGTCGAATCGAAGAGGAAGAATATTTAGGTTCAGTCTAATGGCGACGCAATAGGTCATAAACCTAACTGGTTCAATGTTATATTTACCGGACCCCCCCCCCCCCCCCAAAAAAAAGTATCGTCGTTCGATGTTGCTTGTTCCAGGAGAGTGCGAGAAAGAGAGAGAGAGAAAGAGAGAGTGAGAGAGAGAGAGAGAGAGAGAGAGGAGGGGGAGGGAGAGAGAGAGAGGGGGAGATAGAGAGAGAGAAAGAGAGATAGAAGTAGTCATAACAATAATATCATCATCAAAAACAATGATTAATAATAACAATCAACAAGTTAGTCGTATAATGTTTAGATGTAAAGATAATAATGAATTCACATCGTTGTCAGAGGTTGTATATCATGTACATGGTCAACATATAATATTGTGGTATTATCAAGCTTAAAAATGAATGCTTAAATAATCCTCCCATTGATTGTCATCATCGAAATAGTTTCTCTCTCTAATATTCTCTTTCAAGTGGACACAACTCGACTGCTCTCCAAACCAATTCACGTTTTCGGAGCAACTAAAAATAAAATGTCAACGGACAATAAGGCGGTTTTATGTTTCTCGTGTCTTTCTTGTTGCCCGGCAATTATTAAGCTCGTTTAACCCAGTTATTCAGTAAGTATCGAGTCCATTAAATCCCCACTCAGAATTTAAGGGGCAAAAAATGGACAAAGGAAATAGCACTCCCCATTAAGTATTTACAATGTTTCTAGCACACACATAAAAAAAATCATCCCCTGTTGTTCTCCAAATGAATGTAGAACAGGATTGTGTTTCATAAAGCTGTGTTTAGATCTACGCAGGACTCTGCTCACGACATGTGACTCTTTTCATGTGCCATTCAGTGCCAGGGGTTTTCATTGAGTGCGAGAATAGGTTACCAGTTGTTCTTAAAATAGTCCTTTAAATCTTTTTATCTTAATGAAACACTGCCAAGGGTTGTGTTGCATAAAAGCTATTTCTAGATCTAATAATAATAATAATAATAATAATAATATACAAAATTTATATAGCGCTTAATTCCATGCAGAAAAGGTTCAAAGCGCTTTACATGTAAACATAACAAATACGTATAGATTAAATTGATAACAAGTACAAAATAATGATTATATATGAATGAGAATTATCAAAACAAATAGAAACATATCAAAACAAGCAGAACGAAATACAAAAAATGGAGGAAGATGGGGCAAGTATTAACTTATTGACTGTTAAAGAGAAATGTTTTTAATCTGGATTTAAATGTTTCAAAGGTAGGAGAATCACGAATAAAAGTTGGTAATTGATTCCAGAGTTGATGGGCACAGACTAAGAAGGCACGATCATCATAACGGGTAGAAGTCCGGGGACCAAGGGATAGTTGAAGGTGCAAAGATGAAGACGAACGAAGTATGATGTGGCCCTTTCTCAGGTTTGTAGAGTCGCGTGAACCTCTACAAAGAGCTTTATCACAAATAATGTCTGTTGAATAGTATGAAAGCTAATTTCTTTTATCTGCCCTAGCTACTTGTCGCGGCTTAAAGTGTAGTTGTTACCTTTGTCCGCTTTTTTTTGTTCTGCGACCTCACAGTGTTTATTTGGGGACGTCTTGTCGGGGGCTAAGCTCATTCTTCAGTCGTTCCATGTGATTTAGTATCTCCCAAACGAGGCTGGTCACGTGACCCCATAAGATTCTGCATCATTTTGCTGTCCAAAGACGCAATCACAACTTTGCCCGTATAGCCGACGTCTGCCCGGCGCTCATGAAATTTGAAATACGCTC
>BQKZ01002561.1:28993-61185 GCA_036244855.1 Temnopleurus reevesii
GTTAGGTGTTTTACCAAATTTGTTTTCTATGTAACACTTTAAATTGATTATTGTTGTATTTGTTGATTTTGTTGTTTATTGTTGTATTCTCTTGATCTTATTTTTTGTTTTATGATGTATGTTGTACTTATAGTAAGGACCCCATTGGAAATAAGCCTTCGGCTTTCATGGGTTATCCTTGTCACGGTATCGTATATGTTATATCTGACAAATAAAATCAAATCAAATCAAGTTAACTACATATAAAAAGCAAGAATGCAAAGTCCAAACGAAAAGTATCAATTGACTTATATTTGTACAGGTGTGCCTAGTTTATAGGATTTGTAATCCAAATTCATAATTCTAGACATTACTTTGAACTTGTGTAATATGACCTCCTTACCAGGAAACGAATCATGATAGGGGAATTCAACAGGAATATAGTTCATGATAATTTCGCTCACTTTTTACAGCACTTAAGATAAGATGTATATTTTCCATGTGTTTAATGCAAGATTTTATCTTGTTCCACTGTCTGTACTGTGGAGGAGGAAAGAGATTGTGTTGGATATATTTGAATGATACCTGTTGAGGATATTTATACTTTTACAGTAGATATATGACTTTGTTCACCTGGGTTTTACAAAGTTAGAAAGTTCCTAGAACCATTAAAAAGAGATAACAACTTCGCTGTATACTATAAGCTTAAATTTTTTCCTTGGGATTTATTTTCACTTAAGTTTTTACTTCTTATGATTTGTAGATAAATATTCAAGTTACATTATCATAATAATGACCCGCTGATATTGAAATATATCAGAGAGTCAGTGAATTTGCTAAAATTTATGGACACTCAAATATTGGCTTTTACAGTAACCATGAAATATGAGAGGGATCCTTTTATCTGTATAAAACTTATACAATATTTTTGAAGATATATGAAATATATATGTACATATGAAACCCCACATTGGCCACTGTGTTTTAGGTGCTTGTTTCCGTCTTCTACACTGATGTTCTGCATGAAATGCCCTGCCAAGAAAGACTTAGCCTGAGTAAGGATGTGGGCGTGGGTGAATCACCTTAGCTCCGGCCCTGCAGTGACTGAATGATGGTAGAGGACACAGTCACTCACATAGGAATTTGTTAGGGGTGCGTGCAGTGCCGCTGTGATGTCATAAACGCTTGTTACTCACTCTGCATACAACTAGGCTAGCAACCGGCTTAGCACACTTCACATACGACTACACTGCATTGGGAAGCGCCGGTTGAGCTGGCTTCAAACGTGGTTCCCACACATGTGATTAAGTAGTGTGACCGGGAGGATCTAAGCTCATTTTAGCCTCTAGGATATTGAACACTTTGGATATAAGTCTGGATATTAAAGAATCGTTTACTGTGTTAGGGAGTTCAAGAGAGAAATTCTTTTGAGAGATAGTCACCCTTAGAGCGTAAGTAAATTTCATTATCAAAATGGTGTAGGCCTACAGCCTACTAATTTCGAGTTAGTTGGGATGAAATATTTTCTTATATATTTGATATTACATATGTATTAAGTGATGACAATATGTTCCCCTTGATTTCAAGAGTCATAGATTCCTTCATCCTAACTGAAGCATGTGATTCATTTAAGTTACATTCTCATACATTTATAAACTTGTGCAATATTTAGACAAGTAGCATTTGGGTATCCCATGTTTTCCTTCTTTGGCTGAAGTCCAAGTCATATTAAAGAAACAGATGAAGTAACAATGAACATGAATTGATAACTGAATTTACCTTGCAGAGGGAGTCGATCCTTCATTAATTAAAAAATTATAGAGCTAAGAATAGTATCATTTAGACCTCCATTTGATCAATGTGAATAACAACGCTCACAAATTGAATTGTTACAAAGTTTTTATTTACATTTCCTCCTTCATTCATTTGTCATTATTTTAAATGAACATGAAAGCGTGTTTTGCATTTATACTCTTCAATCAGCAATATCACTCATTAGATAGGGCATTGAATCATAAATCTTAAAGATATGGATCTGTTATGGACCAGATGAAGAAATGGAGGTGAAACGAACTGATAAATTCACAAGTTGCTTACAGGCATACACACAAGTAAATGTGTACGAAATTAGCAGATGATTCTCGCATGCATTCTGGTTTGAATGACGCGACCAAAGCCCACTAATGGTTGCTCATGTCGTAGTAGGGTCCATGCTCGTATGGAAAGGAGCTTTCCGTGATAGCCAAGCAACATTTCTGAACCATGAGGCAGCATGCTGGCAAATTAAAACAATGTACAGTGTTATTTTAGTTTTGTGATAAAAAAGCAATTTATGGGTCAATTTTATTCAAACAAACTGTGAATAGTCTAATCGTATCTAAAAAACTTTATCAATTGAATATTTTTACCGCATCTGACAAAGTAATTTAACATCCTAAGCGCCATCTCTCCTGAAACTGATCTATACCTTTAAGACAAAGGGCCAGAAACTACAGGAAGTAAGTCAATAGAATGTGTAACACATTACTCATTCATGAAACAAATGTGTTGATCCTCTGAACCTTGTCCTCCTTGGAAAGTAAGGCAAAGCCCATCTTAACGCTTCCAAACGTCTCCCTTTAAACCGCCTGACTGACGGAGTAGCATGTGCTTCCTGATCCCTTACCATGACATTTGCACCCTTGGATCTTTTTTTGGTGCGTTTTTCCATATTTCCCGTTGCTCCGTAGTCATGTGGGTAGAATGAGTAAGGTTTCTATTGAGGTATTGTAGTCCCTGAAGACATCTCGCTTGTTAGTGATATGTGCATTTTAAGTGATCTGTAGCATCCATATGTATCATGATAAATTCAATATTTCATCAATATTGTGAGGTGTTTTTTTTAAGAGAATGTGTGGCATTAACTTTAATATATGCCACATGGGTTGAAGTAATGTTACCACTTTGGAAACTGCCTTTAGATAGTGAGAAGTATTCATTTGTATAAGATAGAAAATCACTTTCTACATCTCATTCTATAAGAATATCCTTCAAGATTTTTTTTAGTATGTGCACACTCCAAATTTTTTTTTTGTAATATAGTGTAGTATACAAGTAGAGTAGTATATTTACCTTAATTGAAATTTATCATTTTTTCCACATGTTAAATTTCTCCAATCCCTTCTCTCCCTCACCCACTGACCCTCTATTTCTATCTGTCTTTTCATAATACCTTTTATTCTTCTGAGTGTGCTACTTTTCTTTGAAAACAAAACTAAAATAGTGACATATTGAATATGCTCTTGAGACCAATAAGTCTAATGCAATTACTTTATGTCATTGGTCATGTGGTTATTAGGGTGATAAAACTAGAATCTCAGAAGACAACAACATCTGGTCATTGTCATTCCCAAATGCACTGTCAACTCAATTTCTATCATTATGTTATCCATCTTATACAAACCTTTGGGTTTGGGAATATTATGTGGAATCCCTGAAGGGGGAAAAGTCTTGTAACTGCCCACAAGACGTAAAGATTCTTTCTTCTGAAGTCAAGGAAACTGAATTTATGAGTTTCAATTATTATTTCTTCTTTGTAGTAATGAGTAGGTCATGTTTTCAGGGTTTTTTTTATGTGAATAGAGGTTCCTTGTATGTGAATTTGTTGTTATGAGGTGTTTTTTATTCGTATTATATTTACATAGACTGTTTATCTTATTTTTTTTAATAGCTACTCTCTGACATTGCTGTTTCTTACTTTTGTGAGGTTACCATAAATACTCAATGAAAGGAGTCTTATTTTTTATAGTGCTTTAGAAATATCTGTTTGCATATTTGGAACACAGGTTTACCATATTTGGGTCTGGTTATGTAGCTATTGTGTAACTACCAACGAGACAGTAAAAAAAATGTTCACTAATTCAGGCTTGTATTCAATACCTCTAGCCAAATATTTTCAATATGGAGCTGGAATGACCATAATTTATAAATGTGTATTAAAGTCTTTGATGATTTTATCCTATTCACTTTAGCCAGATGACAAGAAGACAGACATGTTAAAAAATTGTTGTATTTGCAATGAATTATGCATGTTTAGAATATACCCACAGACACAATTTTTTACCTCAAGGCCCATATTGTATTCATGTTTTCCCATTTCTCTTGTTGTAACCTGGACAGAATTGTTCACGTGTCCGGCTACAATGTTTGTACCCCTTTAAGAAAATCCCATGTCGATTTATGATTTGATTTAAGAGGCTTTCAGGAAATATTCCCTCCGGAATTCTTTGCCCTGGCACAAAACCATAGACATCAAGTAAATATACCAAGCAAACACATTAATGCACATGATTGCAGAATATATTTGTTACTGTCGGCATACAGGGAATTATAAGTAGGGCCTGGGCGACACCCGCATAATAGGATCTATTCATAGGACCTCTGCAAAGAAACGTTTCCTGAATAAATGTCAATTTCATGTTTGCCTGACTGGTTTGAGAGGAGCTTTTGTGTATCACATTGAGACGAGGAATAAAGAAGCGATAAAATGGGATGGATGGGGAAGGTGGAAATGGCAGACACCTAGATATTAGAAAGGGAGAAATAGATCCAGGCCATTTAGGGTGTAGAATAGCCTTAATTCCAAATATTGTTATGTTCTGATATCCGATCTAACATCAGACTCGCCGCCATTAGAGATGTGTTATGGTCGCTTTGCATGATCTCCATCTCTCTCTCTCTCCCCAGTCCCAACCCTTACAGCTGAGTTTGTGTGTGCAGCTTTCATGTGTAGAGTGATATCAAGCAATATGAAATTAAGTTTGTGATAGACAGTTCTCTTTGTTTTGAATTAATGATTGGTTTGTTCTGCATGGAGTTGACTAAACAAAGACAGCAATATGGTATGCAGAGATGCCAAATGTTCTGGAATATGAGATGTATTTTCATGTGAATTCAAACTTAAGTGAGTGACTGTATGAGAGTATGGGAATTGTTATCTTATTTTATCTCACTTTTGTTCAGCTGTTTCATTATTCACATTATAATTTTGCCTGAGCATGTTCTGGAAAGGTAGGCTCCTCTGGATATGAATAATTCAATTGATTCCAATTAATCAGAATAGCATCAGAATTTATGAATTCATCAGAAAATTATGAATATATTGTTGATTTAGAAGTCCATACATCCGTTTTTTCTGCATACAAAACACAATCCCATTTTATCGAGAAGGACAGGTGAACAGTGTCAAACGTAGAGTAAAACCATCTATAATTCAACAGTCGGAATTTAAAACGATGCATTGCAGGGGATTCATCTGTTAGATGGTCATACCAACAGGTTGATGTGTAATTAGTTAAAAGCTAATGGCATTAGAGAGGAGGATATTACTTTTAGGATATTAGGTTTGGGGAAAATGGAATTCGTTTAGGACTTTTGAATAATCCAGAACTGTCTATTATTTTTTCCATTTGTGAATTTTTTTCACAGCTTCTCGGTAAAGCACTGTCAATCAGTGTTTATCCATGTTGGAATAAGGCAAGAATTATTTCAATTATTTATCTACCCAACACAAAAATCATTAATGGGCATTTTGTTTTTGTTTCAGTGATAAAAGTACTTTGCTTTTTTTTCCTGGGAGAGAATCATTTTATGGAAGATGATATTTCCCTCGGAAAAAAGAAATACATGTAGAGCAGATACCCAGTATTATACAAAAAATTGGACCATGTTTTGGGAGATACAAAACAGAAACTTGAAATATGACAGCTTTCCTAAGAGGTATGGTATTAGGTTATACTTGTATCTAAGGAAATCAGAAGCTGTTTGCAACCTGCTCTCCAAAATGTGCTAAATGTCACATATTTGGTCACAATTTGTAACAAATCGCAAGTGATGTAACCCAACACTTGCAAATTGCCAGACAAAAGTAGCAGCCAGATCCCCTGCAGTCTGAATTGAATTCAATATGTAATATCATCTACTGGTGAATTGAATAGGAAAGGTTACTGAAATTCATAAAAGATGGATATCTCTCCACAGCAATGCATTGGTTTCATAGAACATTCCATGTGTTGTGAGAGAAGGAGGTGAAGACATTTTTTAATTCACTCTGGGTTATGTCTGAGCTAACTCAGCAACAAAGACTGTATCAAACTTGCATGAACACAAGAATCATGAAATCTTTACTGTTCTTAAAAAATTGATGATTCTGCTGAAAATCTTTACAGTTTGTCTATGCGAAGTGTTTCTCACAAATGTGACGTATTAGAAATTGTGGAAATTATACCTATGATAGTGATAAAGGATTAGAACTTTGGGATTTCAGAAAGAATTCAGCTCTAGTGATACAATGTATGTTTCACTATGTATGTGAATCTCGAATCTCTGTGTGAGGGAAGGAAATTCAGTTTTACAGCAGATATTATTCTTATTTGAATTGAATGTGACTAACTAAATGACATGACCCCAACTCATGACCGTGGATGGAACTCAAAGGGCACAAACTACCCTCCAAAATTTGTGACTGGCCCATTGGCTTGATTTACGGCACACGCCATGACACCCAGAGTGGCCAGGTTCTCTTTGTCCACATGTTGCAGACCTGCAAGTTTAAGTCCCAGACCTTTCTGACAGTACCAGAAATAAGACTGTATTTGCCCTGACCTTAGAGTTTTATTGGGTCTTATCCATCTCCATTATTTTGGGTTATAAACCTTGACAGCTGGACATTGATACTCTCTTGGAGGAGAGAGTGAAACAAGGGATGGAGAATTAGCCAAGGTCTGATCTTGTGATGATAGATGACCTCGTGCTATAGGCTCGAATCTGGACATTCATATTTCGGTCAAGTCTAGATATTTCCAACATGACCCTGTACTAAAGTTTGGTATTTGCTTTTCGTTTCATTTCCATTGTTCTTGGGTTTGTTTTCAGAAACTTGTTGTTCATGTGATGTCTCACAACATCTTGAATAATTGTAAGTAGGCTTTAAATATGCATGTACCAGTTATCTCATTCTGTCAGTAGAATCATGGAGACTTCTTGCCGGAATACACTTATTTTATATTGTTGCAAACAACTTTCATTTAAAAGTGTGTTTTTTAAATTAGAATCTCTCTAAAAATGACCTTTAAAAAAAAGAATAGGCCCTTTAGTAAACTTTCAGAAATGCAAAGGAATATAAACAATATAAGGTCAAGTCCAAGTAGTATGAATTCTTTTTGGCCAATGATACTTTGCGTAGCAGGTCTCTGACCCAGTGGCCCAAGATTATAAACTTGTAAAAGATCAAGCTCCCACAGAATTGGGGAAAGAGGGGCTTCTGTTACCATCTGGGATGAAATTCTAGAAGTTCACTCAACTCACAGAATACACAATCTGCTTCAACTTGAAGATACATTGATGAAAAGAGGGAGAAAGTTCAAGATTCAATTGGAATTCTATTGATACTGGCAGTAGGCTTATTTAATAGTTTGAAGCAAAAACTCCGACTGTGATTGTAAAGAGGGTTAAACGAATCAATAGTTATATTAATTATCATGATTTTTTTGTATCGAGGCTTTCAGATAAGAGTGTTTTCCTTGAAAAAAAAACACATAATGGTCACCCATCAATTCTCAGAGATCAGTGTGACTTCATTTCACTTTATTTTATAGTTTAATATTCAAAGAAAAAAATAACTAATACATCTTAATAGTTACACAATTTTTATACAAGACTAGAAAGAAATGGGACCAATGTATTTCTTGGAGAATATCACATTTTACAGCAGAGGGAAATATGAATCCCAGGGCCAGGTGGATATTTTTCTATGATTGATATCCTTTGTTAGAATGGAAAATGTTAGACAAATAAATCACATGATTTGTAAACAATGTGCCATGATGATAACAAAGGTTTTCCCCATTCAAAGCCCTGATCTCTCCCGAGATAGCGTGAACCAACAGAAACATTGCAATATTTTTTCAGGAGTCGTCATTGCCATAGTGATGAGATAGCGGCTCAAAGCGAAGAAAGTGGTCGGTGCAATTGTCGGGCTTGTCTCTCACGTTCTTCAAGGTTTGTGATCATTGGTAGCAGCTGGCAAGCGTGCAAAGGCTCTCTGGAATTCAATAACATGAATGTATTTAGATTATTAAAAATTATTTCTCTTTGTACTTGTAGTCCATCAGGTTGGCTCGTATACAGTAGAGCTCTCATATTGTTGACAAAAAAATGAAGGAAGAATTATTGATCTAAGATGAGACATAAAAAACATGTTTTGGGCCATCATGTATAGCCCAATTGCACGTACCTGTGCACAGCTTCAACAGGAATATTGGTTTTCTTGATAATGCCTTGAAAGTAAATGTGAATACAAAAGTTATATGATAATTTCCATATGATTCCATGTTGTGAAAATTTTCGCTCAACAAAGTTTGATTGATGGATAGAATATTATCCTTTTGATATGAAAAATCCTCTCATTTGCTAGCAATAAAACTTCATATCTACATGTAACAATGATCTCATGATATGATTTATTGCAGGTGGAAAATTAATTTTGTCATATAATGTTTTCAGTTATTCCTGTATCTTTAAAAAAATATTCAATTATTCTTTCTTGACAATATGTTCAAGGATTGCTAAACAGATTATATCTGGAAATATGAACAATTCTAAAGTGTAATATATCTGAAGTTTATAGAATCTATTTGTAATATTTTCTTTGTATCTAATTTGGAAGTTTGGAAGCCTTTTATGTGAGTTTCAATTGTAGCAATTTTATATTGTTAAAAAAGCAAAGACTTATATGAGTTACAGAGAATACATGATAGGTCAAATTGGGGATTATGAATTTTCATGTAGAATTTTTTCAATAGAACATATGGATAGATTCTATGAGGTATATTTAGTTCACATATTGTCTATTAGTAGAACCTAGAAGTTCCCCACCATTACAAAATCATTTGGAATTTCTTAAAGAGTTTGGCATGATTTGAGTCATGAATGCAGTATACGCCACCCATTTAACATTCGAGACACACCCTATTAACATCATACGGTAGCATTTTAATAGGCTCTGGTTATATTGAAAGTCTTGAATTATTCACACCGGATCTGCTTGAAGTGTGATTAAAAAAAGGTGCTAATGAGAAGAATGTCTTTTCCATCCCGCCCCATCCATGTTCCAGCATGATAGAGGGAGGGAGGGTGAAGAGAGGGAGAGCTAGAGACAGGGAAGTAGGGAGAAGGAGACAGAGAAGAATTTAAGTGGATGGATGGAGAGAACGCTAGGGAGTGAGGGAAGGATGGAGCTGGAGGATGGCAAGAGGGAAGGGAGGAAAGTTTAAAGAAGAAAGGGCAGTTGAGCAATCAGTTATGATTAAGAATTAAGAACACCTCTGGCAACCCCCCCCCCCCCCCCCCCCGTTCTCTCTATCTTTTACTTCATTTACTCTTTGAATAAATTAATAAAAGAGAAAGAAAGGAAACTGTTAATAGAACGAAGTGTTTGTTTGCTCTCATTAGCACGCTGAGGAGGGAGGTAAGGTGCGTTTTTAGATAGAATGCATTGCATCTAACTCCTTCAGTACCAGTGACTGATACATGTTCCCAAAGGAAATGTAGGTCGTAATATATTTCGTGTATACGCTCTATAATTGAAAATCAACAACAGGTTAATAGCAGAGTATTGGTATTGATTTTTGAAGGTTGTTTTTGCCACAATTATAATGATTGCTATGTAGTAATTATTTCACATGCTCTTTGGATTGTTATATAATGTATCTTGGTATCGAGCATAAAGAGCTTTATCTGTATTAGTACATGCCAACGAAAATTTATTTCATGAGATCCCGATATTTCAGTTTGTATATTTTTCCGCAAAACTTGTTTTCCTAACCTCGTCCTCCCTCGTAAATGAGGCAGTTTGGGTACTTCCTATTTTATTTTGCTGGATTAAACAAGTATTAATTATTACCACTTCCCAAGCACCAGAATTGCATTTTGTTGGTCTGACCGTGGGAACGAAACTGTCAAAAAGAAACTAAAAACTTTCACTTTTGACGGTTAATCAGGTCATGTTGAGGTATCTGAACTATGTTCCGAAACCTCCTTTGTTTACTTTGGAACGATATTAATATCTTGCTAGTTTCCATATAATTTTGTGGATTATAATGTCACAAATGCCCTTCCAATGACCCTATATATAGGATTCATGCTGTTTTAAGAGATGTTATTCTTCATCATAAATAAAATCTTACATAAAAATGAAACAATTGAGGGTTTTCCCACAATTGTGCTTTGCTTGTACCATCACTATACCAGGGAAGTGGTAGATTAGGGTAATATTATCACCATGGAAATGAATGAGCGTGTATTTCATACTTGTATTCCCACACGTATGATGTAATCAGTCGTTAGAAACTGATTGACTATTTGGGATCAATGATTTCCCACAATCTATATTGTTCTGTTAGCTATATAAACCAAGGTAAATGACAATACAGATTTAGTTGGAAACGCTTGCATTCTTCAATGAATTTAATGGGAACTTCCTCCCTTTGTCCTTCCTAGAACACCTTTTTTTATGAAAAAAATTAACATGTAATTAACGATACCTCCTCTCTTCTCCCATTTTGTTCATTATACAGTTCTGGATTGTCAGACTCGAGTGGATCAATCTCTTGCTTTTTTTCTGCGGCTGGTGCCTGCCAAGTTAGATCAATGTTTTGACAAGGTAAGGATTGTTTTTCTATCTTTATCACTTTTTTTTCAAACTTTGACCATATCAAGTGGGTATAAATCTCATTTAATCACGAAGTTCAAGGTACATTTCCATTTCAGATTGTATGAAATTCCTGTATTTTCATTCACATTTTTAAAAATGACAACATGAAAGACTATCCACTAGACCACTATCCACTAGAATGTGTGAGTGCGAAGGGGTTAAACCATTGATCATGCATAATGGCTTGCTTCGTAGTGAAGTGCTTTATTTCTTCCATAGAGCTAGAGGTGCTCTTTGTACCTCTATTTCTTATATGAAGTGCATCATTTGCTGCTAAGCCATCATATATATTTAGAAATTGAAAAATCATTTAGAATTTTGAAGTAACTTATATAATCAATAAATCATTTATGAATTGAATGACATAAATATTTATTTTGGATAGGTGAACAATTTTCAAGGTTGGAAATAAGAATTTTCTCTGTATTAGAGCGCAAAGTTTGCTGACATTTTCCTTTGCTTTAATATTCACATAGTTAAAGTTCCTCTGATTCCAATAACGGAAGTAGTATAAGGTGTGAAAGGAAGTCATAACCTATCGTAGAGTAGTTAAGCCCCTCTTTCCTTTGCAATTTAGGAAATGGGTATGGAAACTAAATATCTGTTTGCATCAATAAAAGGGTAGTTAGCAATGGAAATGTAATGCTATTTCTATCTATTGGAGCTGGAGTGCTGGTTAAGGGTGGTTGAAAGAAAAAAACAATATATTTTTGTCAAAGTGATTTAGATAATACCTGACATATTAAGTGCTTCATAATTATTAATTAGGTATCACTGATTCAACGTGCCACCAGTTTTGCTCAGACATATTGCTCTATTTTATCTGTGATCATAGAGCGAAATGCATTTATTACAAATGGATGAAAATGGCTATTTATCATAGTTTGAGCCTGTGAGACGCTTGACAATAGAGACAATTATGTACAAGCTCCGTTTCATGCTAGTATTCTATCTGTAAAGATTTTCACAATGACGTCTGTTGGCATTGACTTGGCATACAGAGCCCGAGGGCTTGGTATCTAGAAAGCATCTGCATCATGATATTAGCATAGATACTGTCATTTATTTTCCTGTCAATCTGCTGGCAGTTTTTTGCTGGTGACTCAAACGGTCCAAATTGGATTGGGCATAGTTAATAGCCTGTGTAATGTCCATGAAAATGGATGTTAAAGTCTTAAGGTTTATTGCATTTTATACACTTCTTATAAATCCATTTTAGGCCTCACTTGCAATCAAAATAAATATTATTAAGGTGTTAGCAACCTTTTTCCGGACGCAATATTCTAATTCAATGAATATTTTACAAATTAAATGATAATAGTTGCTTTTTAATTTAAAAAATATGAATATTCTCTAAGTATGAAACCTGAGAGTCAACACTCCTCATATTTATGGAATTGTAAAATCGCAGTTTATACAATATATTCATATTCATTTTGTCAACTTTGTGACAAAGTGCACCTCAGTCTGATAAATTATTCATAGTATAAATGTCATCCTCATGGTGATAGAGGCAGTGAAATACATAACATTTATTTATATCTCCCACTCTCTGAAACTCCTTGCTTTGATAATGCAAAATAACTCCAGAGGATGCAAGAAAAAAGGGTTGATTCCTTTAATAAAATGATTATTATAATATGGTTACTGATTAAATGAAATAAGATACATTGTATGATATTTATTGAAAAGGTCTCTCCCCTTTATCGATAGGGTAAAATCAACCATGATTCCTCTGAAAAAATAAAATAAGTGTTCTATACGCTGTGTTGTGGTGGAGCTGCAGAAAATGTATGCATTCTGCATGCATTTTTTATTGAGTAAATGTGTGTGTGTGTGTGTGTGCTAAGCAATGAGTAGGAGAGTGTGTGTGTGTGTATGGATGCATTGCAGGTGCTGTGTGTGGTAGCATGCATGGGCGGAGGTGATGCAGTGAGTTCTCTCTCTTAGCATTGCATCGGAGGAGGATTCATGTAGTGTCATCCTCTTCTCCATCTCGCTTGTGGAAATACGGTTCTAACGTGCTGATGGCAGACTTAACGTCAAGTTATCTTACTGATTCTATCTGGAATTTTATATTGATCTCTAATCCGTGATACCCCCTGTCTTCTCTCTGTGTGTATCTCCGCCATTGGGCGGTAGTTACTTTGTGACATTATTTGGATGGTTCGGTCCTCGTTATTGCAGCAAAAGGTAGTGTATATTGGTTTTTCTTTCTCATGCAAGCTTGCGACATACACACCACTGCATTCAAAGTATGGGATGCAGTTCCCAGAAAATGCTAATGGTGTTTTTGCTCACGATGCTATGAGTCACACCAAAATCTGTCTTTATGTGTATTTGAATAGATGTGTTTTTTATATATCGACATGAGAGAGAGAGATGGGATACCATTTATTAGTTAGTCTGTCAGTATGAAAGCAGAAGCCACCTGAAGATCATATATCTGTCCTTGTACTTGGTGATGCAGTGCGTAGATGGTGCAACCACACCTAGATGCTAATAGGATGCGGGGGCAATCCATAAGCCGTCTCCCACGGGATAACAACGATACACTGTAGCCTGATGAATTAATATCCTGTACTCTTCTAACTTCCTCCCTCATACATGGATGAAATCAGAATTAGACATTTTGCTCTGGAGTCATCTAACATAGATGTGTACATGTTATATATGAGTGCCTCTTTCAGAAGTGAGAGATGTTACTCTATTTCTAAGCAAACAGCTATATACATACTACACAAATACATTGGATTGTTTTCTGCATCTCTAGATAGCCTGTAACATAAAACAGATTGGAAAAGCCATGGTTTTAATTGGTTGTTATCATTATATTGGTCATTTTTAATGTATTTTGATTTCAGACTTCGAGTAGTACTTATAATTGGTTTACAATTATGCTCGGTTTCTGGCCTGTTTGACAGCAATGTAGGCTCTTTAATATGTTCCTTTACGGTCTTTTCAAACACTAAGCATGCCAGAATATCATTCTAGTACTCCAAGTGAGTTTGCCTTGTTTACACTTTGCAAAATCACTTACGTACGAAATAGTTTACCCATAACAATCTCTGATATGAACAACTGTAAAGGAATGTATTCTTGTATTCTAATTTTTTAATGATGGCAGTCACTGGTTTAATTTCATTATGCATTCGGTTCCGAATTTAATGGTCAAATTAATCAGCCATTGCATTTGCATTAGGTCAATACAGAGGAATTACTGCGCTAATTTTCATAATTGAATATTTATGAACTCGGAAATATAGTGTGTTGCATCAGTGATTGTACAGTCACAAAAATTAATAAGAAATGCTTGAATGAATTATAGGTGTCATCTATTTCAAAGATTGGTTTATTGTGGGAATTGAATATTGCAGTATTTTAGAATGAGTCCACTATTTTTCATCAAATTATAAAAGGCGGGTTTACTAGTAGATACAAAATTATGTATAATGTAGAAGCAAAGGTTGTTCTTAACAAGCCGAAAATTTGTGCGAGTCTTTCCTGACATAGCAACAAGTATGCAAACTGGATTCCAAGTATTTTATTTCAATTGCTGCTTTTCAGAATACCACATATCTCCAGTTGTAGGTAAGAAGCACAAATAGATTTGAATCTATTATCACACCGGCCTATTGTATTAAGAGATTCTGTCATAGATATTCTAAAGAGAATTCTACTCATTATGACACCAAGTACTGTATAAGCTGAAATTTTCGCGGTGGTTTTATTTTCACCAATTTCGCGGCTATGGCCTCGCGAAAATTTCCACTCTGTATAATGCACATTCAATTGTGTACAAACACTGTCAAAAACGTGAAAATAACAACGCGCCAATGTGTCAAACTGGTCGGAAATCGCGAAAATATCTGTACGCTAAAATATTGGCTTGTACAGTATATGAAACCATATTGCATTACATTTGGATGATTTTAGTATGCATTATATGTCTGGACAACGCACTGTGCATATTGGTTTAAGGTATAGATCAATCTCCCTTCTCAATAAATGCCTACTCTAACAATGGTACCAGCTTATAAAATGGTTGGTCATACAAATATTGGCATGACTTTAAATGAGGAGAGTCAAAAGAACAAATATTTGCAAATCTAATTCGCGGGAATTCATTATTGAAATAATCATTCATAGCTTTTTTTTAAATTTGAAATGTAAAATGCCTTTTTTTTTCCAGTAAACAACCTAATATACCAACCAGCATGAAGTTTAGCAGATTGTGTGTAGCTTTCATTACATGAATGTCAGTGTAGTGTTTGATTTATTACTTTTCTTCAAATCTAAGTATAAAAGTTTATGTTTGAGGTTAAAAAAAAAATTCTTTATTTCATGAACCCATCCTTCAACTGCAAAATTAGTTTCATTGTTGAATTATAATAATAATAATAATTAGATAATTTATATAGCGCAGATACTATATGGATATACTCTACTGTCCATTGTCCATTGTTGATCCACGTTCCTTCATATTTTCATTACTTTGTGTTAAGCTGTTGAGGTGAGTTAATTTTACATCACAATTGAGTGAAAAATTGTAAGATTATGGTACTTTTTACTTCTAATACATTTCTGATTCGTTTGATGAGATTGGTAACATTGATACTGATAGCAATTTTCTGAGATTTTGATGATGTTGCTTAATCTGCCATGAAATTGATGAATGCTCAGATGTACAGAGCAATAAGATGGTTTATGACGGAATGTGACGTTGAGATCACTACTCTAAAGTCATCTATCATTAGTTTGTTTGTCATTTTGGCATTTTGAGAAATCAGGAGCTATTATTTATTGCAGTCTTCCATTACATTGTATAATCTGAGATATCTTCATGAAGGCACGCTTCATCACAAGAAATATTTAGCATGTTTTGTGGCTTCAACTACAAGTCAAAAGTTATATGATGGTGAAGATGATGACATTGATGATGATGATGATGATGATGATGATGATGATGATGATGATGATGATGATGATGATGAAGATGATAATGATGATGATCATGATCATGACCATGATGATCATGGGTTATGATGATGGTGTTTGATGATGATGATGCTTGATGATGATAATAAGGAGGAGGAGGAAGAAGAGGGGATAGGGAGGATGAGGGGGCATAGGAGAATATATAAGAAAAATAATCATAATGTTATGGTTTGAAGAGGTTAATTATAATGTTGTTTATAATTATGTTGTTATGTTGTTATAATTACACTATTAACTCTTCTTAATACCACACATTAAATATTATGAAGAGGGTGGTGGTGATGATGATGATGATGGAATGATAAAGTTACAATGATATCATTTGCTATTCAAGATATCATAAGGCTTTAACTGATGATGTATTTAATGAAATCATCATGCTTCCTCTCTGACTATCCAGTGGATCAAATAGATGCTGGTAATCTGTCACTTGACCACACCCTCCCATTACATCTCACTCTCATACCTGTCAGCAGCATCTTCCGGATCGCATCCTTAGACTGGGCCTCATATTAATCATCATCACTAACCTTCTTAACATTGGGACTTGACTGCTCATCCAATATATTGTTCATACATGTGAATTATGAATACTGTGCTTATGTTGAATAGAAATTCTTATCTCATTTTACAATATAAGACTTTGTTTGAATATTCATCATTTTACCACACACCTAAAATATCCCCAATGAATAGATGAAATTGAAGTTTTCATTTTGCTCATAAATAAAAAAGATATCTCAATGACACTTAATTTTTGATCATTAGAAATATTACAATATTATACAGGTCACATGCTTTATCAATATGAGATTTGAGCATGCGTTAAACATAAAACTTCAAGGATTTATAGATCATATTGTGGAATGGCATGAATTTGGTTCCTTGCAAAAGCTCAATGAAAGCTCCATAGGTAGGGATTAGTTAATCTGAACTCACACAGAAGGGATCCATTACTCTACATACCCGTGCCCTTGACATCAGTATGAAAATGAAGCGTTAAAGTGAAACGTGAAAATGAGCCAGCTAATTGGATCAAGTACTAAATGTGAACAGAACCTGTATAAATAATGTCAAGGCAACTTTGAAAGCCTAGAGGGTGCAATTGACTATCACTGATGCAACCCACTTCACATTTTATGCGCTTGAAGGAACATGCTAAACATTAGTCATTTGGCCCTTCAGTGGTATAAGGGGGTAGAAAAGGGTACCCAAAGGGAGAAAGAATCAATTTGGGATATCCTAAAACTACAGTTGGGATGCACACAATTTATTTTATTTTTCAAGTGATCAGGAAAGTTGATATCATTTGTGACCCATGGGATGTATGTATTTTACTGAGACTTTTGAATGGTAATGCCAGTGAATCTTTAAAACATATTTCAAAAATTAAAATATCATATCTGATTCCACCTCAGCCCAAACTAGCAGAACAAGTGTCTAGACATTATTTGTACTTGAACTGATTACATTGGAATTACAACTACCAATGCAATTTGTTGTAAAATTCTAAGCAAATAGATTTTGCTTGTTAAAATTTATCCTTGCATTATTTCCGTTGAGCTACAGCCATGATGTATTTCAATCTGCTGATTGCTTTTCAATAATTTATTTCCAAGTAGCCTTCACAAACATTTGACTGAGCCAGATCTGATATTAGATTTACTATTTTTTGCATTCACATATCCAGATAGGGGCTGAGGGATTGCGATTGAAAATTGTAAAGAAAAAAAAGATGCGGTTCTGAAGTGACAACCCCCTCAGAAATTGTGAATCACTTCTTGCAACTTTTTAGTGCAATCATGGATATGCTGGGTTTGGATCTCTGCTACACACTATTTCAATCACCAATGATTTAAGTATTCAAATTAATTTCCATAAAACCTTTTCAGCTGATAAAAAGAGATTATTTGAGATGCAGTTCTACCTTAAAATACCAATGGAAAAGTTATAACGATGTGGTAGGCCTATATTTTTCATGTTATAATATGTTATTGTAGATCGAGGTATATAGTTCCCAAATAAATGTGCTATTAAATTTCTATATTGGAGTTATCATTTTTAAATAATATCTTCAGGTTATAGATGACTGTTTATGCTTCAGAATCTTTTCTTGTACCCTTCTCAGGAACGGCCTCATATTTTTCATCAGGTTTAGCATTCAATGAACGAGGCTTCTTTCCACTCGTATTGATCCAATATATAAGGCGCACAGACATATTGGTATTTCTATGTGCGCTTCACATGAGCTAGACATAACATGCGCACAAACATTTCTAGGCGAAGCATATACCAACTTGGGGAGATGAGTTAGACGCTTATTAGATTCATACTGCTTGGTTTTCCCCACTGCATTAGATTAATGGCAGACGATCGGAGAATGCGGGGGAAGAGCAAGAAGGAGAGAAATATAGATGGGGAGAGAGAAAGAGATGGGGAGGGAGGGAGGGCTGTCTCTTATACACATCTAGATGTGTATAAGAGACAGGTACAGACCTATATCTATTCTTAGTAATCTTTAAAGTGCCACTTACTAATTGTATGGATGTGTCTGAATGGACAGACTAGTCCTGATACAAATTTCAAGATTAAAGCGATAGACCAGTCTTGAGAGGAGGGCGCTTCAGATATTTAACTGCATGTACATGTAGTTTGCGAGCTGCAGTAAAATTATTAATAGTAAATTAGAGCATGTTCATGGTTTGTTTGAATGAAATCGACCNGCCAATATTTGTAAAGTCTGAAATCTCTACAAAGTGTACCAGTTCACCGACTTGAGCATCAAAGGGCATCGTTTTTTATGAGTTTTTCCTAAATATAGAAGTGATGAATATATTCATGGTGCTCTCCCAGACAGCATGAGGAGACATAAATGTTTTACATTTTAATATTGCTCGCTCGTCTCTAGCAGATGGGATTCTTGAAAACATGAGAGAAATAATGTTGAGCAGAGAAGAGTTTTATTAATGCATTGGAAATAAGACAAAGGCAGATTGGGAACGTGACTTTTATTACATAAACATAGATTTAAGTTAAGTAGGAATGAACCTGTTTTTCTGCTTAGGGAGTTCAATTTTTGAAACAATGTTATGACATAAACTTTCAAAGGAATTACTCTGCGAATTTGTTTTAAATCCTCTTGTGCTTCATTTAAAAAAAATGAAATCAATATGAAAATATGAAATATGAGATCAAACAACAGCAGCCTTTTGTTACTTCTTGAATAATGAATGGAGATAATGATAATGATAATAGTAATGCTATTAATCTTTATGATTAAAATTTTAGTAATATGTTTTCTGCACTTTTTTATGTGACCATCTAGAAACTAAGTTTGGACTCGTGAATCAGAACCATACTGCTTTTATATTCAACCAATGCTCCTCGATTTGAGTTGGAGATGGGGGGGGGGGAGGGCTGGTGGCCATGTTAGCTGCTTGTCAGTTTGAAGCCCACGCGGGTTTTGATTCATGGCAGGGGTAGGATTATAAATGTACCTCCATTCAGATGTTAGATGCCACAGACATCTGGTAGACATTCAATTCAATTCAATTCAATTCATTTATTTTCACTTCATCAGAAATAATACAAAGTATAATGAACATTTACAAAAGAAAGTTGAATAAAACTCTGTATAACAAAAGTATAATGAGCATAACATTGACAATTATTGTACAAAGCAGTTATTACAAAGTAAAAAATACATTTTTATGGAGTGCTTTCTTTCTTTTTTTTTAATAATAGGAATACTGATGAAGTGGAGGGGTTCGCTAAAAAGCANTGTACCTCCATTCAGAAGTTAGATGCCACAGACATCTGGTAGACATTGAAGATGCCTTCCTTCCATCTAGTCTTCCTCATTGCAGACTTTCCTCCATCTCTCATTGAGATCATACCGGACTGCATCGGATACTTTGGATCTATTACAGGAACCATCACTCGTCATACCTCATTCATAAATACATGCAAGTTTCCAATTCTGGATGACGCCATGTTTTTTTTCTTTAAATTCTATGCTTTAGAAGTATTTTTTTTTAAAGTGCATAGATATTAAAGTTGAAGAGAGAGTCAGAATTGTGTGACCTTCCCATGGTCAAGATGTAAGATGTTCACTGTGCATGCAATAGATTTATGAGTCAGCATTAGTCATTAGTCATATTCCATAGCATGCTTTTATCCCCCAAAAAAATCTTGTAGAAACTAAAATGATGTGCAGTGCTTTCAGATATTAGGATAAATAAGACAGACTTAAAATGCCATTTTGAAAAACGAATTCTGTCACACAACATTGTAATAGAACATGTAGGCCTATGAACAATGTATTACTATGCTATCTTCATCAGATGTAAACCTACTATGTGATATCACTGCATGCTTAATACATAAATATGCTCTGTTGATTTTATCAGTTTGATAAGCCTTACATAATGAATTGCGGCATATGCATACAAACCATCAAGTAGATCAATGCTAGCTCAATGTACTATCATGAGGATATCATCAGCATTATCTCTCATAATATTTTTCCTCTTTGTTATCACACCAATAAATGTTATCTCAGCATCTGATGCTCATTCCAGTCAACACACAGACCTTAATGCAAACAATCCTCCTCACATCTCTCACTGTTTCTCTCCCTGTCTG
Organism: Temnopleurus reevesii; assembly: GCA_036244855.1. Taxonomy (NCBI): domain Eukaryota; kingdom Metazoa; phylum Echinodermata; class Echinoidea; order Temnopleuroida; family Temnopleuridae; genus Temnopleurus; species Temnopleurus reevesii. Next base: position 49,365 of record BQKZ01002561.1, read on the forward strand.
TCATGCTGTTGATCTCTTTGTCTTACAAACACACACACACACACACACACACACACACACACACACACAAACAAACACACGAACATGCAGATATGTTTTGCCATACAGGGACCTGTGTGTGTGGTTTTTTTTTTCTTCTACGTTTGTGTATATATACAAATGTGTCCAGAGTAGGTGCGTTATCGGGAAACAAAGACTTTCTACTGAGGATATCCGAAGGATGTTAAAAATACCTTCAACTGAAGATGTTCCCCCTTTCCAATTTGGATGCATTATATGTAAAATGCTTCTTTCACAACCTATTCTATGTAGGTCATACATTCTTATTGGAGATATATTGATAGTTAGCAGTTAATTTTCCATGTGGTGGTGTTGAGTTTACAGCGAAAACATACACGCATGTGAACACACACACACACACACACACACACACAAACACACACACTCAATCTCTGTTTTTGTTTTTTTATTGTCATATCTCTCCCTCCCTATGTCTTGAGATCACGTCCTTCTTCATCGCTGCTTGTACAAACTCTTCCCTCTCCCCATCAGAAATTGAATATATCAGATTTCTTTCAATCCACCTTAATCATTCTTCTCCAGACCGTTCTTCTCTACATCGCATCTTCTCATACACCATACATCTTCCCTCTGATCCCCTCCCCTTTTTACCGCCCTCTCCCTAATTGAAGTGATGTGCAAGGATCATCCTAGCAGGAACCCGAGATGACCTCACAGCTCAAATAGCCCAAGAGTGTGAGTGCAATGGATGCGGGAGAAAGAAAACATCTTTCCGGTCTCCCGAGGATGCAAGAAACGAAAGAAGAGGAGGGTGCTATAGAGTATCTCATCGTGGGGCTACGTCTATACACCGCACGGTGCCAATTAGGGGGAAATGTTTTCGTGGTGATTCTTTTCATTCAACCCGATTGCTTGTACTTTTTGTCTTATTTGTCAGAGATATATTTACCCAGCCTCGTTTTCATTGTGATTCTCTCTTTGGGCCCAGTGATGAGTCCATATTTTCTGTATATGTTGTCACTGCTTTGTTGTCATATTTTACATCAGGACATTGATGTAAAACAGCAGATTGCTGATCTTTTGTGCCTGTACAAATATATTCAAATAAATAAAAAAATAAATAAATAAAATAAATAAATAAATTCTTAGGTGTGAGGACAGGAGCAATTAACATAGCCGCTATATCATCAAGCAGTGCATCAAACTCTGAACGCATCCTTAAGTTGATTTTTGGTTTGATTTCATTCGTCATAATGCAAGAAAGTACCATGACAAGGAAATGCCAAGAAAGCTGAAGGCTTACTTCCAATGGGGTCCTTTGGAATAATTGATGAAAATTTATACATTCCACATTTGTAAACACCCTCAATTTTTTCTGAGATACATTTTAAATTTGATACTAGATACTTATTTTTTACTTGCAAAAATATACTTTCCTTGGTAATTCTGAAAGGATGACAGATTAGATAAAAAGAAGTACCATATTTAAAGTACAAAACTTGAAAATTGCGATACAAATATTAAAAAGACATCTGCTCAACCATATCGCCCTGTGAAGCAAGCAAAAAGTCTCTATTATTTTCCTGTTGCCTGAAAATTCTCTCAGAAAATCCTGATAATGAATTAAAACTTCATGGTTAACTATTTTACTCCATCTCACTTCCCCGGTTTTTATTTATATATTGTTTTGTGGTAAAATGTACTTTTTAGAAATGAAAACCAACCTAGTTATGAAGGCCACGTCTGTTACTTCCTCTCGGTCATTTTTTAGCTTATGCAACAGCAAAAGCTTTTCCGTTCTCTCAAGCAATATGTATCAGTTTCCATGGGAATCAATGACGGAACGTCAGCCCACATATCCTTTTTCCAGATTCTTATTTCCTCAACCACTATTGTCATAAGTTTTAGGTATGATTTCTCAATCATGAAATTATATAGAAGAATACACTATATATATTGGAAGGTAATATATATTTTGTCGAATAAATTCAAGATAAGCTGGTGCATGGATCATGTATGAAAAAGAAATTGCTGGTTGGCAACAAGTATTCATTAATGTAGCTTCATAAGATTGACTGAATACACACGAGGAATGTATTACAAGGTATAATTTGCAAATTATAAAGATATCTTTCCTCTTCAATTTTATTTTTAATAACAAATAAGGGGGTTTTCACATTTTGTTTGAATAAAATTAACCCAGAAATGGCGTATTTATAGCAAAACAAAAATAACACTGTTCATTGTTTTTATTTTCCAATACCACCGATGATCTAGCAAAGTAACGGTTGGTGCCTTTAGTTGTGAAATTAAAGCTAGAATATTCCATTTATTCTGATGCATGTTGGATTAATTTGTGTATATGTCAGCTCATTTCACATCAATTTCTTCCTCCTGACCATTACAGAGCTGTCGTTATTCCCTTGTTTGTGAAAAATGGTACATGAAAACCTACAAGAATTTATGGAGATATGCTGGGTCATTATAATTCATCTGTATTAATTGTGATCTGGTTATGATCCAGATAAATATCCTCACGGGCATGTTACTTCACTTCTTTGGATTCAATGTCACTCTGGCTTCCGATTGCTTCCTGAATGAAAGTCAGTCCCAAGATATGAAGCACACGTGCGGGCTCGTGCCAAAACACACCCCTCCGTCTATTTTCCTCTCAAATCAACGTGATTAGAATCAAAGATGTGCCCTTGGATGCCGTGTAATCACCGAATATGGCTGGAATAATATTGTGAGCACCAGTCGGGTTGGATTGTGTTGGATTTGTAGGCCGCTGGTGTACTGGCCCCTGAAAAGCCATTACTGATGTCATCTTGTATGCTAAACAACTCAGCTGTATGTACATGGATTAAAATTATATTTTCCCATTTGTGAGATGACCTTGAGACTTATGGTGTTGGATTTAGATTGCTAATCTGATATTCTAAAATATATTCAACCATTATTAATAAGTACATCTATGAGATTGATTTTGTGGTAAAGTCAAAGGTACATTCCGTTGGATGATCATTTTCTTATATTATCTGAATGGTACAAAATACTTCATCCTGTTAAATGATACTTTCATTAAAAAGAAAGATGTTATTGTTAAGTAATGTGCTTTGCTATGAAAAGAAAATTGTGATCATATACTCTTTTATTTTACTGATCGGCCAAGTTTTATATTGCCCAGATATATTGGCAATCTAATGTGAAATCCAATATTTTAGCGAATCCACTGAATTTTACACAAAGTTACATATTAGATGGTTGTTGATTGAAGAGAGTTGATCAATTGTCTCACGATGTATTCACGTACACGTAGGTAGAATGATATTTCGGCGGTGTACTGCTAGCCTTCATCAGAGTATAAGTAACAGACGAATGTTATGTTAAGGTTTAAAAGATCATTGTAAACCAATCTGTGGGCATTGTAAAATTTGTGAAAATAAAATCCCAGCAAAAATTTCAGCTCGTACAGTATGCTTAGAACAGAGACTTCCCCATGGTCAATCTCTGTGCGGTTGTCGCCATCCAAACAGACAGGACAATTCCAAAACTTTGCTTCCTCATTGTATCAATCAGATCTCATTTCACCAGACACATCATTATCTACTTGATTGTACTTCCATACACATTACAACCCTACACGCCAGCCACGTATTAAACGTATGGAAATATAATCAAGAGAATTCCTTTCTCCGGCGAGCATGGCCTATTGTAGTCCTGACAAATTGGCCGTAACTGTCATTAATGAACTTGTTGTGTATTGTATTACGACTGATGACTGATTGGTGGCGCTTTCATGTTTTCACGATTGTAATCCATTGCAGTAGAACTCATTACTCGGAGTCTGAATGCATGCTTGGAATTCCTATACATAATTAGCCTAGCTGCCTGATTTGTAAATTGGGTATGAACTATATGATTCTGACATTTGACTTACACGTACAGGAGGTCAGAGTCTCTATGAACCTCACTGTGAAATTATAATACTTTTTTCCTTTCTCCCTCATTGTCATTCGTGCTGGCAATATTTCCCTACGTCATGTTTGCTCTTTCCCTTTTTGAAAAATGTATATTAAAAATCTTATTCTTCACCATTTGGGTTCATTTTCTCTCAATCTGTATATGATGTAATCCTGCGGCATATTTGCAAAATGAGCGCTCCACAACTCAATAACTTGTGAACTGAGTTCAAAATCTCAGTGACCCTCTGTGCCTTTCCAATCTCATCTCCTCCCAAAGTCATTTTATTGCCAAGAAGGAAATCCAAACCCCTTCCTACTTCCATACTATGACTTGTACAGTAATGAGAGACAGAAGGTCATTATATCACATTGAAATTCATATTCATATAATGAGCTCCCTTCTGCTTCTCACATTCTACCATGATGGCATCCAAGTCCTGTCACTATGAGCAGAAAGGACAAAGGTTTGGGACAAAGTAAAACAATTTCCATTCAATCTTTAACAGTGGCTATATACACATGCAATAAATGTCGTTCCCTCTTATTGTGTGGAGAAGTGTCAACCAGGAGTAGCTCCTGAGCTGTGAATTAACAGGATTGTTACTTTATTTGTAATCATGTAGGTATTGTGAAGGCTTGAATGAAGTTGTTAACTTTGTCCAATTCCTGTGTCCATTGTGCTCACAGTGTATCCATAGTGTAACTGAAGGGCAAACATCAAATATTCATGAAGAGTGTTGTATCCAACCCCATGTTCATTATCTACCAATTTACAATGATTCCCTGTACCAGACCAACACAACCTTATTAGGTTCATCGTACTTTTCACCTCTCCATCTCACTCTCCTAGATCACCTTTATGCAGGGATGCATGAATAATCAGTTGTAAAGTGCCAGCGCATATTATTATTCCCATGGTAATTGGAATAACATGATCGAAAATCAGCAAAATTTACGAGACGTCATTGGATAGGCACACATAGTTATGATCTGTGGTTTGATCTCATTAAAACATTGGAGTGCATTGAGAATGGCAGTGTGTGAAACATTCAAATTGATAGCATTCTGATCTGAATGTAGAAAAACAATTTTAGGTGATAAATCGAAGAAAAATAAACCAAGTTGCAATTGATCGCAAATCAACTGCAAAGCAGTTGCAAATTGTAACATATATTTTCATTTGCACATGATATGCGCTGTAACAATACACGAATGAAACATTGGTGTGTTCCGATCAACTGCAACTTGCAATCAATTGTAACTTTTAACAACACTCCCTTAGTAAGACAAATTTTAATGGGCAAAATTCTTATAGTTAATGTTTATTTCTTATCATTGTTATGCACTTTTTCAATAGTATGTTGCTATCTTCATTAGATCACATCATAGCACCCATCATTGTAACCATAGTTTCCATTTGTTTTATAATTTAAACTCTCCCAAAAGTCTCACTGTTTTGCTTCGGGGGATATGAATGGTATATGTCGCAGTTTAAACTCTTTTTCTTTCTTTTTTTTTCATTGAAAGGCATATAATTGAGCTTGTGCTTGACCATGCTAACTTATTGACATCGACATTCAATACCTTAATTAATTCTTGAATTCCTAAGTTCACATAGATTTTGTGCAGGGACTACAGATGAAACAAGCAAGCAGTACAAATGAGAAGTGCTTTTATTCTGAGACAAAATTAAATCAACCCCCTGCCATCTGAACTTATGGCACCTGTTCAAATCTTTTATGTAGTTTTAAAATTCAAAAGCTGATAGGTTAGTAGATTAAAATTATGCTTTTCTTACTGTATTTTGACTTAGAAATTCAGATGTTGAGAAAAGCTCCTCAATTCTTCTTGCTACTGTCTTCTGATACCAACTTTTACTATCCGATATGTGTAATGCAATCTCTGATAGCGCTGTCTCATGCAAGTAGATATTCTTTCCAAGCTTCTTATCAAATCTGATAGTGGGTATGTCTTGAGTAATTGAAATGTCAATTTGATGGAGACGTGACGCATGCTCTCCATCTCTTCCAAATCGAGCGTTGAGACATAAATGGCGCAGAAAGGAAAAATATACATGCATTCTATTGTTTCAGGGAATGAATTGGCTTGAGAATAGAAATTTTCCTGGAAAGTACTTGTCTTATTACGACAGATTTAGAATGCCAAAGTTGATTTGTCTGCCTATGCAAGTGTCCATTAGTATCTAAGGATTTTCTCTTGAAAGTGTACATTTAGTTTATTCACTCACCTTTAATACAGTAGTAATAATGATTTATACAATTATACGGTTCCGACCCATGTGGTATATGGCTAAACTTAATAAAAGAAGATAAAATAATTAGCAAATAAGTTGCTGATACCAGCCATTTATGCAGACTGGAAGAGTAATAGGCAAAATGTTTATCAAATGAGAAAAGAGCCTCAAATATTTCTATAAACTTGATTATTGATCCTTTCTATTTATAAGGGGCATACTCATCAACCATATTTGTTAAATTTGTCTATACTTATTGATATGAGTTTTTCTGATATGAATGATTCTTTTAATACTTTTTCCCTTCATCTATGTTGACAAGAGAAGAATATTATCCCTAAAAAGCAATATGATGATCCAGACTGCTAATAATAGATGAAAACTGACCGCAATCTTTCCGAGCAAAATTGATTTCTTTTGTAAGTGACCTCCTTTATTAGCCACATTGATCCCAGGCCTACGTACTTCAGTTCATAAGATTTCCAAAGCTCCGAGACGATGATTGGGAGATGTTTATGTCTTCTATGCTAGCTTTATGGAGATTAGTGGACATGCTCTAGTTCCAGTCCTAATCCATTGGAGACTCTTCAATATTTCTCCAGAGTTCAAAACATGAATAACAGATTAGGAAATGGGGCCAAGCTAATGTTAGAAATATGACGTCTGTGTGTAATATGGGGAGGTGTAAATATATATTATGTTGTGCATGAATTATTGATTGTATTTCTAATTAGGAAACCTGTGCAACATGCAGGCAGGTATCTGGGTACTCCATGTTATATCATATCTACCTATTTTATTAGAATAACAAGTAGGGTTGGATGTCTTTGAGGTTGGCTTTCTTGATATTTATTACATCAAGACAATTTGAACATGCAGAAGATAAAATCAAGGAATTTTTTTTTATATATTAAAAAAATGTCAAAATTATGTTTAATAAATATAATATACAGTTATTTAAATCTTGAATTAGATTTCTTCTTCTCAACATGAAACCCGTAGAGGTCATTGTGATTGTTTGTAAAAAAAAAAAAAAAAAAATGGGTGATATCTATTTATATTCAACATCCTTCAATATCCGTAATATTATTGATACTTCCATTCAAGTACCAATCAGCTGAATAAGCGGAAGAATAAAACTGCACAGTAACAACCAGCAAGAGGATTGTCATAGCCATGCAATTTAAATGAGTAGAATGGTGCAATGATGCAGGGATGGCATCAGTTATGAATAAATTACATAAATTGGCCAATGTTAATAATATGAGTCATTGATGTGTTTGAGATGAGATTAACAGACAAGTCAATCAGTGCGATTATGTTTTCAGTCATGATCCGCACCAAACACACCGAAACACCCATCATAGCATTCTGATGAGTCTTGAATGAACAATGTGGAGTTATGAGACGATCATTCTGTGATGAAAGATCTCCCATGGTGATAAATCTTTGCGCATATCTCAGAATGCCTTCATTTTTTATTTGTACATGTTATCCTTTGTCTGTGAGCATACTTGATGATGTGCAGTGTACAGGGAACTAGGGGGAGCTGGAGATCGCAATTGGGGATGCGTTGTCGTGAATGTTTTGATTATGAGTCATGTGATCAGAATCAATCAGTGTAGCAAGGTGCGGTAGGATTACCCTCCTGGGCTCCCAATTCCATCTCAGTAATACCCCCAATCCAAGACTTTGTATCACCCCTCTCCGTCCACCAGCTTGTAAATATGAAAACGGTCATTCCAGGAGAGCTGGAAAAAGAACAATATTAAAGCCTTGTTGATAAGATTTTGTTGAATTTCTTATTCTTCACTTTGTTCATTCATTCCATTTTGTACTTATTTAAAATTACCATTTTGATGAATCTGATTGTATTTCTTTATTAAAAGTCAAATTATTATTTTTTATCTGAGGTTGATTCAGGTCAAGGTATGGATTGAATTGGTCAGTGAGGTGGTGATATAAATTTTTCTATACTTTTAAGAATAGATTTCATGCTCTCTTTCTCATCACAAGTGATTTGGGGTTTTATGCTTATGAGAAATAAAATGAAATTCATATGCTACCTGATTTGTATGTTACATTAAAGAAAAATCTTGCAGTACTTTATGCTTGTTAATACCATTAATTTGTTTAAAAAAGATGTTACAGAATAAATTGAATTATTGATATAATGTTCATTTAGCAGTACTTAGTCCTAACCACAAAATCTTCTCTTGAATTTTTGCTACAGGTTTGAAAACTGCTTCAACTGTCATAGAGGGAGGACTTTGAAAGACGGAGCGTGGGCCAGATAGAGACAGAACTGTCTAACACCTTGACTTATTTATTGGATCATTAACTAATCTCAACAACCAAAAATGAAAGCCATCTGTCTGCTGCTATCCCTAGCTGCCCTCACGCTAGCTTGTAAGTAATCCATCTGTTATTCATTTCATTTGTGAATGAATGCACTTTGTTTTCTTTATTGAATATAAATCTGTAGAATAGTTCCTTTGTAATATTGCTGAATTCCGCTGTGACTTATACACTGCTGTGTTCTATAGCAAACAGTGTGCGTTATCATTTACTTTGAGGTATGAAAAAAAAATTGATTGTAAAATTATAATTCATATCTGCTATATTTGCAATGAAAGCGTTCTTTTCTTTCTTTTGTTACTCATTTAATTTGTAGATTTGAAATGGAGAATTGGAAACGTGGCAAAAATGTTTTTGAAATTTACCATTGACACAGATTACAATCAGAAAATATTCCGGAAACCATCTTTCAGCTTGTATGTAAATCTTGTATAATTATAAAAATGATTAAATTTATTTGTACTTTATACATTCATGAATTCATAAATAGTATTTTCAATCATGACTTTGCAAGGGTATTATATCTAAACAAGTAACAATTAACCACCTGAATAGAAGATTCCCCATATAGTCAGTCCGCCCAACCTCCTCTGAAAAACATTTTGCTATCAAATATATCATCTTATCAATCTATAGGGGTACAGGCATGGTAACAATCAAATGTGGCCTTTTCAAATATCAAATGAGTCATTAAATCTAGCCATGTCTTCAGATCATTTTTTAATCAGCCATAAATTATTGTTTTCCCCTTTTATGGAATTTGAATGAAACCCGACAAAAAGTAGACTAAGGGTTTAAAAGCGATATTAATGATCAATGGAGAGATAATAATCCTCATAATTCACCATGGAAAGCCTCAATTTCAATTTAATTGGATCTAGTGACATTAATTTTAGATATAATATTAGTTACACCCATATGCTCCTTCTCTCTCTCTCTCTCTCTCTCTCTCTCCTTTTAATCATTGCAACCAAAACTCAAAATGTCTATTCGCTCTTTTTATCTATCCATTGCCAAATTGTATTTCAGTATAACTGAAAATGTTTGGGGCTCGACTTTTCTGAATCTTTATCAAAATTCAAATATGCTGCATTCATCCAAAGTAATTTTTGTTTCCACACATTGCGAAGGGAAATGGGGCAATGCTAAAAGAAAAGCAATCATTAAAAAAAATTAGAAATGAATGAATGGAGGGATTGATTTTTTTTCAGATTGATGGATCTAGGATTAAGCAAACTTCTTTTCATAATTGTTTCCATGGCAACCTGTCCCCAATGCATAAAATATTAAGTTTACACTTGGATTATATCAAAGATCTATTGGGTTATCTGTCATAGTCAAGTTTATTTTCTAGAATTATGTTCACATCCTGTCGGCACTGGTTCACCAATGGGACGTCAGGCAAATATTGGTTTTTCATTGATGGGAGCAAGTGATTAGATTTTAATGAGTACCCTGGCTCAAATGACTGCCCTCATGTATTATTCCTGATTCTCAAACACAATCATAGTCCCCATGTCTCCAATCTCTAGTGCTCTTGAAGAACACAGACTATATCAATCAGCCCCCCCCCCCCCCCCCCCCATTCACATTTAAAAAGTTGCAATGGTTCGGTTATCCTGTAAAATCGAGCAGCAACAAAAAGGGCTTATTGTATTTCTTACTTACTGTATGTTTGAAGTGCTGTTGGAATAATTTATTTGACCTTATGAGACAATTATATCGTCATGGGCATTTTAATTGAGATTTCTTGAATATTGTTTTTTTTTTCAGGAAATATAGACCTTCTCCCATTCTGTTCTCACCCATTGTGCATAAATCTTGTTGGCTCCCAATTTTTCAAAAAGCTGAGGAGCTCTCCAAATCATTAGTAATTAGAAAAGTTATGCTAGTTTAGACAGGGGAACCTATGTTTGTTGTTGTAATTTTCATTCTTCAATCATTCATTCACAACATATATTCAAGATCTCAAATAAATCAAAGTGCATACAATGTCTGATCTGCATTGTTTTCATGTTTATATGAATTTCTATGTAGAACTTTTTCTTAGTACTTAGCAGATTTTTTATTACCTTGTAAATTGTAAATGATGTCTATTGTTTTCAATATTTCTTTTCTTTTTGCAGCAGTACTATCCCGCATATGTGATTCCTTATAAACAATATGTTTTTAGCAATTTAGGAGATGTTTATTTGGTTTGGTTGTTAATTCATCCCAATATGATTTATGTATGTTTTGGCTAAGGAATATGATTATTGTCAGTGTCCAAAATATCTGTTGCCCAAAGAAAATGCCATTCATGTGATTACTTATTGATCAATTCTGGTGTTATGGGATTTGTTTGATTACAACAATTTGCAAATATTTTGGAACAATTTCTAAAGTAGTTTGGCTTTGATATGTTAGAAATTCATGGTTAAATTTTTTTTTTGGTACAAATCATTTTATAAGAAAGTTATATTCAAAACAAGAGCCAAATTACCAATGAATTCTACCATAAGAATACAATGAAAATTGATATTTTCTTTGAGTATAATCATTTGCTTTAAAAAAAAATAAAACAGCAAATCATTATTCTTTTTCAATCTTAAGTTAATTTCATCCACATTTACTGGGATTTGACGAATTATTAGGACATTTCCCCTTGAGCCTCTTTACCTCAATGTAAAAAAAACTTGTTCAAACTTTATGCCTAATAAGTAAAAATAACAAGTGTGGCATATATTCAGCTGGAAGTGTTTGTTATTCAACCTGCTAAATCAGTTTTATTATTGAAAAATTATCTATGTTTCTTGTTTGTTATAATTATTTCTGCTTTTCCTGCTACCATCCTTTTCAAAATTTGAATTTTAGTATTCCCAAGAGCAAATGCGCAACTACCAAGTGAAGGTTTGGAAAACTTCCCTGATTTTATTTATTTTGTTTGCTTGCTTTATTACCAATGCTTATATATTTGCTGGAATCTTATTTAATGTCATATCTTCCTTTGTGCAGTTTGTCTTGAATGTTTTGTATTTTGATGTCATCTAATTCTTTTGTGCTGAGCATGATCAATTTTATACACACCACAATGTTTATCAGAAAATCTGAAATAAGAATGCTTGCTACACTTTGATGAAAAGGTATATTATTTTCCGTTTACCATAAAGAGTAATACAAAATCTGATGACACTATAACAAGCTTGGTTGTTATGATTTCCATTTTTAATGCAATTCAAGAGTA